>BRDA01014338.1:51682-67029 GCA_036984385.1 Crenuchus spilurus | reverse complement strand
GTATTACTAGGTGTAACATTATATATATATAATGTGGATATATATTATCCACATAATTATATACAATGTGGATCATTATGGCTTATAACTCATAAAAAGTTAATTCAAAAGAGTTCAACTTTCAGTATTAATACTATATCTATCGGGTTACAATCGCATTACTAATATCGAGCCACTCTTAAATCAGAGGGTTTTTTTTTCAGTGGATGAAATTATATGGGTTTCATTTGAGAGCACCTGACCAGAGTCCATAGACCAGTGTGTTTTTAGTAGACCAGTAAGTTTTTGCAGTCTGTCATTGGATGATTTAGGGTATCATCTGCTTGTATTGGTCCACAATTGGTCTAAAGTCTATATTTCAGAGCACTTTTCCAACAGAACTTTGCATTTGTCCACAGTGCCAAAACTATTACTAAATAGTTTGCTGACCATAATATTACTGTGATGGACTGGCAGCCAACTCTGCCAATCTGAAACCCATAGATAAATATCTGGTACTGTCAAGAGGAAGATGAGCAACAACCACCCCTTCAAAACAGAGCTAAAGGCCCTATCAAAGCAACCTGGGCTTCAGTAACATCTCAGCAGTGCCATAGTCAACGCCATGCCACACTCATGCAGTAATTCGTGGTAAAGGAACCCCAAGCAAGCAACATACTTGTCAGAAATTGGACATTTCATTATTGTACATCGGGGCGATACTAAGCTCGGTCTACTGGGTTATAACCAGGGTCTAAAAATCATTACTGAGCAGGCTATGCTCCACTGCCTCGGGATCTAAAACGTTGGACTGATGTTTTGAAACGAAGGGGACACCCCCTGCCCTCCGCAGATTAACATTTTGTTAAGCCCCGGGTGACTTAAACCAAGTTCCGGGTGTAGTTACATTCTAGCCACGCCCCTGTTGTAATTTTTTTATGTTTGATCTTATGAAATATTCTAATAAATAATTTGAAATACTGGATTTTCATGAGGTGTAAGCCATATGTGAAATATGTAAGGTTACATATAAAAATATAAAATAAGTCACTTTACATTTTTTAAATTAAATTACAAAAATGTAGGCTACTTCACCATATTCTAATTTTTGATATGAATGTACACACACACACACACACACACACACACACACACACACACACACACACACACACACACACACACACACAACCTTTTAGTATAACTCAGTCCCACACCGTCCTCCGTGTTGTGTTCAGAGCGGAGCTAATGGAATAATGTGGGTTTTCTGTTTACTGGACATTATTATGCCCATGTTTTTGGAGTGAAGATATTCCACTGTAAATAAAGCAAGCAGACGGATTTCATCCGGGACTATCGTCATCATCACCATCCCCATCATCCCCATCATAGTGGATTAAACTTTTAAAATGTAAGACTTTTAATTTTTACTGGGCCTATTGATGCTCACACATTTTTATTTTATTTTTATTTTGATGTCTGTGTTGTTTAATATTTTGTCTTTGGTAGATGAACTGCATGCTAAGAGCAGAAATGTGTTTTGTACAGAACGTAAATGTAGCTTGAAACCAAACAAAACTCCAATTAACTTCTCAACAACTTGATTAAACTGAAATGTCCAGATGTGTTTATGGAAATGTCTGAATAAATAACAGAAATAAATAGCTTTAGTAACACAGCTGTGATTTCAAACAAGGTTGAATGATATTAGAGTATTCATGAATATAACTGAACAAAAAAACAAAAGTACGGCTAATGGTCATTAAAGTTTAGTCAGTCTTAAATGCTGTAAAATGTATAGTTAATGTAACTAGTAAAATATTAACTATCAGTTAAACATAATGCAAATAATTTTAGGACTGCTTAATATAAAACTATTGCAAAAATGCTGGGACGCTATGTAAAATGTAAAAAATGGAAATGCAATGACTTGCATGTCATATACAAATGTTTTGTTTGAAATATAACAGAACACATATCAAATGTTGAAAATGAGACATTTTACCATTTCATTAAAAATATTAACTATTTTAATACTATTTTAACTTAATGGCAGTAACATCTCAAAATTTGGGACATAAGTGATACTAAAAATGTAAAGGAGCAATTTGCAAATGAGTGGGTATTAGAGCATTAAAAGAACATTTTGGAGAGGCAGATTCTCTCAGAAGCAAAGATGAACAGAGGTTCACATATTTGTAGAAAACTGCATGCATGCATCTAAAGAACAATTTTAGAAAAATGTTCAAAATTCAATTTTGAACTTTGAATATCTCATCATCAAAAGATTAAAGGAATATGGAGAAGTCCCTATGTGCAATGAACAAGGTCGACAGTCAATACTGAATGCTCATGATCTTTGGGCCCTCAGGCAGCACTACATTAAAACATGGCATTATTTTGTACTGGAAATCACTATGGGCTCAATCACACTTCCAAAAATAATTGTCTGTGAACACAGTTTTCTGTGCCATCCACAAAGGGAAGTTAAAGCTGTATTATGAAAATAAGATTGTTTTCATTTACATTTATTTATATTAGTGTCCCAATGCTTTTGGAATTGGAGTTGTACTGTTTCCCAAAAGTTTTGGAATGTTATACAGACCCATTCCAAAAAATTAGAATATAATGGAAAAGTTAATTAATTACCATAATTCCATTCAAAAAGTTAAACTTTCATAGATCAGGGCCCACAGTTTAAACAATTTCAAGTATTTATTTGTTTATTTTCACATAATTTGGGCTTCGAGCTCATAAAACCAACGAAAACAGGATTTCAAAAAATTAGAATACTGTGGAGAAATCAGCCCAAATTTTGCATAGCATGATGTTTTAAACTGAGTGTGACACACTAATCATCTACTAAACTCAAAGCACCTGAACACGTTTCCCAGGTGTCATTAAATTGTTTCAGTTTGATTCAATTGTCTCAGTTCGATTCAATATGGGGAAGACTGCAGACATAACAACTGACCAGAAGACCATCATTGATACCCTCCATAGGATGGGGAAGCCACAAAAGTTCATAGCTAAGGAGGCTGGCTGTTCACAGAGTGATGTGTCCAAGCCTTTCAATGGAAAGTCTAGTGGATGGACAAAATGTTACAGGAGAAGATCCACCAGCAAAAGAGATGACCATTGTTCAAGCCACTTCTGAACTTGAGCCAACGTAGAAAGCATCTCAACTGGGCCAAGGAGGGGAAGGGCTGGACCGTTGGCCAGTGGTCCAAGGTCCTCCTTTCTGATCAAAGTGTGCCTTTCATTTGGGAATCAAGGTCCATGGGTTTGGAGGAAGACAGGTGAAAAACAGAACCCAAATTGCTTGAGGTCCAGTGTAAAATATCCATAGTCAGTCATGATTTGGGGTGCAATGTCTGGTGCAGGTGTTGGTAAACTCTGCTTTCTTAAATCCAAGGTCACTGCAACAGTCTACCAGAATGTTTTAGAGGACTTCATGATTCCTTCTGCAGAGGATCTGTATGGAGATGCAGATTTCATCTTCCAGCAGGACCTGGGCCCTGCCTATACCACCAGAAGCACCAAAGCGTGGTTTGATGCCCATGCCATCACACTGCTTGGGTGGCCAGCCAACTTGCCGGCCTAAACCTCATTGAGAATCTATGGGGTATTCTCAAGAAGAAAATGAGGGCCACCAGACACAACAATAAAGAAGAGCTGACAGCAAGCATCAAGGAAATGTGGGCATCCATAACTCCCAGGCAATGCCACAGGCTGATTGCCTCAATGCCATGTCTCACCCAACCAAGTATTGAAGATTGACATATCGTTTTGAAAGTACCATATTTTGATTGATTTGATGTGATCCTAATTTCTTTTTTTTCTGCAAAAACTGAGAAGTAGTTTGTGCTGATTTCTCCACAGTATTCTAATTTTTTGACATCCTGTTTTCATGGGTTTTATGAGCTGGAAGCCCATAAATAAATACTAGAAATTGTTTAAATTGTGGGCCCTGAATCTATAATCTATGAAAGTTTAACTTTTTGAATGGAATTATGCAAATTAATCAACTTTTCCATGATATTCAAAATTTTTGGAATGGGTCTGTATTTCAACACTGTCTTTAGTGGGAGAGTATTTTAATACTAATTCTGATTGTGTACTCTGAAAGATTTTTATGCTTATAGACTTTTGGAAAATCCAGTCCTATTAATTATGTAGCTAGAAAATATATTCTGGTAGCAAATATTCACATTCAATAACAAGCTTGTACATTATGGAAGCTAGTGAAGGTGTAAATTACTTAGGTTAAAATTCCGTTCTGGATCTCTAACATCTAACAATTTCACATAATCACAAAGATTCATATCTCAAATCCTCCTGAAATAACAATCTAATGTTGTGTCTGTATTGTTATGTTTTTAATAATTTTATGGATTATCCTGGAATCCCTTTACTGTTTGATCTTCAGTAGGTCACTGAGGTTACACACACACAAACACACACATACACACGCACACAGGTCATAATGTTCATGCCTGAGCACCATAAAGTCACATTCATCTACATAGGTAGAGTTTCATGTTATAAAAGATTTATGCGGCACTGTAAAACTAAAGGCAAAATCAAAACAATTTATTTGGCAGATGATAAAGTAATTAAGATAAACATAAGCACAGCTTTAGAATAGAAACTGATTCAAGGATTAACAGAAGTTTTATTGAAATGTTATATTTACCTGGACTCTACCTGCACTAATCTCACTCTGCCTATATTAACCTGACTTAGCCAGCACAAATTTGACTGTACCTATACTAATATTTCTCCTCCAGCACTCACCAGACTTTGTCTGCACTAAGTCTGCATGCACTGATCTGACTATAGAAGTATTCAGCTGACAGTACCTGCATTATTGTAACTCTGTCTGCACTAATCAGAATCTAGTTTTTGGTCAGAAAAGCTTCCAAATACTTAAACTTCAGCAATTATATAAAATACTTAAAACTACATGTTTTGAAAATAACCATTTTTAAACAAATTTTTTTAGATGACAATGTTTATTTTTATATTTCTGCTGCAGTTCGCAACACATTTTAGATTTTTAAAATGTAAATAAAGGTAGCAATAAAATACTTCTGATTCTTGCTCTAAAACTTTAGGTGGAAACCGTTAAAACAAATAAAATAAAATTAAAGAAGATTATGTTAATGTTAACTATAGTATTTATAGCATTTAGCCAGTTTGCTACTTTGAAAGAGTTTTAAAGCAAAGCTACTTTTGATTAAATGTATCCAAGCTACAGTCATGCTAATCTCTTAAAAAGTAGATAGCTACACCTCTAGAAGCTTGCTACTCCATAAACATAATGGACAACATTATCATTCCAACATTTAAAATAAAGCTTAATGTCAAGTTATTGTTAGTAAGCTGTGTTGAATCAAACATCAAGTGGTCAGTACATAATCCAATCTTTCTCCTATTTCTGAAATATTAAAATAAATTATGCAGTGTATTTTGTGAAATAATCACATATCTTGTCATATTATGTGACAGTATAACAATTCTTTGCATATGGGAAATTAACAGTGAAGTTACTGAGGTTAAGGTTTATGATTAGGTTACTGTGGTTAATTTAATGGTTACACTGGTTAGGTCAGGGTTGGTCTGATAACGTTTAGGGTTAGGTTTATGGTTAAGGTTAGGATTAAAGTTAGGGTTTATAAGTATTGTGCATTGCACATCACTAACTAGTGAGGCTGGAAAATATAGTTTTGTTGTCAAATTTGATTAATATATAAACAAAATCATCACAAATCTTTAAGAAAAATAAATTTTTTAAATCATAAAAGATGGAAAATACTTTCGTGGAAATGATACCTAAAATAATCACGTCTTTGTGTTTTGTCACCTAACATGGGGAAGACACTGATTTGAGGATTTGAATGTTAATTTCCCATAACAAGTAACAAACAAAATTAAATATTCAAGTTGAAAATCTAATATAAACTTGGTAAGCTGTTAAAATGAAATGATGTAACAATGGTCAATGGAAACCAAAACCAAGAATTTTGGACTGCCTCAAGCATTGCTGGTCATAACAGAGTCCACCATCCCATCCCCTATCTCCATCTGGTTTGGCTCTGCATCTTCTCAGACTAAGCATAAGCTGCAATGTATGGTGCGATATGCTGTGGAAATCATTGGCTGTGGTCTAAGACATTTATTCGGGCAGAATAAGAAAGAAGAGGAAAATCATGGGTGACTGCTCACATGCTGGTCTCTCTTCCTTCCAGTGGTTTCTGCCTCAGCAGAGGCAAAGAGTGAGGTCCAAAAGACTCAGATCATTCAAGCATCACTGTATATACACTACTCACAAAAAGTTAGGGATATTTGGTTTTCAGGTAAAACCTCAGGATGAACCTAAAATGCACTTCAACCTTTACATGTGAACTTAATTTGACCTCCTCTAAACATTTGAATGCACATGTCCAACTGTTCAGTGTTTCAGTACTCTTTGCACGACTTGATATTCTCCAACACTGAGCTTAACAGCAAAATTCACAAAAGGTGTTTGATCCCTGAATCGGCCAATACATTTCCTGGTTCAAATAAAATTGATATTTAAACAGTCCTCCTCATCATGCTGCTCACATTTTGACATCAAGACGACACCTATCAATGGATCAACAGTACCTCGCTATTGCAATGCTTCAAACAGGATGTTCACAGACAGAAGTGACCATTGAACTGTCACAGACCAAGAGTATCACAGAGTGTCAGCAGGTTGTAACAGCAATAAAGAGAGACTGGAAAAGTCACAGAAAGGCATAGAAGTGGACGTCTTTTGACCACATCCCACACTGATGACTGCTTCATTGTGAACAGTACCCTGCAGAACCGGATGATGAATGCCACACAATTCCCTACACTTATAAGGGAGGGGAGAGGCACCCAAGTCTCATGTTAGACAATTCAAAACTGTTTACATCAGTGTGGTCTGTGAGTTAGATGACCTGCAAGAGTACCTGACCACACAATCACACACAGGTGTCATCGTCTTGCATGGGCCATGGAGCATTTATGCTGGACAAAGAACCAGTGGGAGTAGAAATGGCCGAGCAGATACAGAACCTTATCATAACATTGTATCAACACTGCAAGAACATAGACGTTTTCAGAACATTGTCACGTCACTGTCCCTGCTGGGGATGGCCACCAACGATGTTGAAGACGTGAAGGAGAGCACTATGCATCAGCCACTGTTGTCACCAGAAGGTCCTTTGGTGGAGGTGGTGTTAAAATGTGGGCCGGTGTGTTTAGTCAATACAGAACTGCCTTACACTTTGTTAATGGTACAGTGACAAGCCCATACTACTTGAATAACATCATAAATCCAGCCATTGTGCCTCTGAATTAACACAGGCTTAATTTAATCTTTATAAATGAAAATGTCCCAACTCACTGATGTTGCACCATTAGGGAATGGCTGCTGGAGACTGAGGTACCTCAACTGGAGTGACCTCCACTGTCTCCAGACCTGAATCCCATAGAAAACCTAGGATCAACTGAGTCACCGTGTACAGTAGAGGCTCAGAACTCTGTACCCCACAACCTCAATGAGCTGAGGGTCACCCTTCAATAAGAGTGTGATGCCATGCCTCAGCAGACAATAAGTCGACTTCTGAACAGCATGAGATGTCATTGTCAAGCTGTTATTGATGTTCAAGGGCACATGACACGTTATTGATATATGGACATTTTTTGTTGCCAAAGTTTTCACCTCCTTTGCATTTTTCGTGTTTTCCTACCCAACAAACCTGGAATTAAAATGGATTATAAGAGGATTTGCATAATTTAATTTACAGAACATGCCTACTACCTAACATTTGATTTTCTTTTTATTGTGAAGCAAACAACAAATAGAATAAAATAACACAAAACTTTAGTATGCATAACTATTCACCACCTTAAAGTCAGTATTTGGTAGAGTCACATTTTGCGGCAAAAACAGCTGCAATTCGCTTAGGATAAGTCTCTATGAGCTTGCCTCATCTTGCCACTGGGATTTTTGCCCATTCTTCCAGGCAAAACTGCTCCAGTTTTATGGATATATACCGTTATATGGTTTCTGCTGGTGAACAGCGATCTTCAAGTCTGACCACAATTTCTCGATTGGATTGAGGTCTAGGCTTTGACTAGGTCATTCCAATACATTTAAATGTTTCCCCTTAAACCACTGGAGTGTTGCTTTAGCAGTATGCTTTGGGTCACTGTCCTGTTGGAAGGTGAACCTCTGTCCCAGTCTCAAATTCCTGACAGATCAAAACAGGTTTTGCTCAAGAATATCCCTGTATTTAGCACCATCCATCTTCCTCTTGACTCAGACCGGTTTAGCCGTCCTGTTTCTAAAAACCTTCTCCACAGTATGATGCTGCCACCATCATGTTTCACTGTGGGGATGGTGTTTTTGGGGTGATGAAATGCATTGGTTTTGAACCAAACATTGCATTTTAAAGTTCAATTTTGGTCTCCTCTGACCACAGCACTTTCCTCAATACATTTAGGAATTCTCCCACATGCCTTTTCACTCAAAACGAGCCTTCCTGTTTCTGTCTGTCATCAAAGGCTTTTTTTCTGGCCACTCTACCATAAAGCTCAGCTCTATGGAGTGTACAACTTACTGTGTTCATATGGACAGATACTATACTTATTTGGATGTTTTGCATTCCTCCAGCACTTCTGTAATCCTGTGCCGTATGTCACGTATTGGCATGATATGTAATGCTAATTGATGGTGTATAAAGGCACCCCTCTGTGCATGTTTGGGTGGCAATGCACTCACACCTTTGTGCCTGCTCTCTCAATTTCACGCTTTGTATGATTTGTTTGCACTGTGAATTTGATCTGCATATTTCTTATGATTAGTCTCCCACACTGTAAATCCAGCAAATGGATGTTTGTCACCATGCTGTGTCTAATGTATGTTTGATTTTGGCCTTACGGTCATTTTAACATGAAAGAATGGTGTTGGACTGTTAGAGTGGTTGTTCAGTCAGAAGAAATGACCATACACTGTTATATCTGCTTAGTTCCTGTTTCAGACACAGTCCTTTCTTCATTTCAAATCGCATCTGTTGATCATAGACTGCATATAAGAACTATACACAGCAACAGAAGAAGAAAAGTGAATCCAAAATGTCTCTAATGCCCTGATGATATATTTGAGGCCATTTAAACAAGTGTGGTGATGAGGTGATTGACAGCTTGGTTGAGTTGACTGACAGCTTATTCTGACTGTCACAGACATTTCTCCTCATGACTCTTAAAGCAGCTAACAAACACAAGTTCTTATTTTACATTTAGTGAGAATTGTTTCTACGGCATGATGGCTCAGGTCATACAACGGTTTTACAGGACAGGTTCCACTCAGAAGAGGCCTCGCCAGAGTTGACCAAAGAAGTTGAGTCCACATTTTCAGCGTCATATCCAGAGGTTGGCTTAAAAAAAAAAAAAAGTGGAGACGCATGAGTGCTGCCATGCATTGCTGCAGAGGTTGAAGAAGTAGGAGGTCAGCCTGTCAGTGCTCAGACCATACGCTGCACACTGCATCAACTTTATCTACATGGCTGTCATCCCAAAAGAAAGCCTCTGCTGAACCTGATGCACAAGAAAGCCAGCAGTTTGCTGAAGAGAAGCAGTTCAAGATCACAGATTATAGGAACCATATTTTGTGGTCGGACAAGACCAAGATAAACTTGTTTGGCTCTGATGGTGTCCAGCATGTGTGGCGGCACCTTGGTGAGGAGTACCAAGATAACTGTGTCTTGCCTACAGTCAAGCATGGTGGTGTTAGCATCATGTTTTGGGGCTGCATAAGTGTTTTCCAGCAATGAGGAATGAATGAAATGCATTCCAACATGTACTGTGACAGACCCCCTCGCAGCATGGCAGTTTTCAAATATGATATGATATGATATGAACAACCCCAAACACACCTCCAAGACAACTGCCTTGCTGCGGAACCTGAAGGTAAAGGTGATGGACTGGCCAAGTATGACTCTAGACCTAAACCTAATTGAGTACCTGTGGGGCATCCTCAAGCAGAAGGTGAAGGAGTACAAGGTGTCTAAAACCCACCAGCTCAGTGATGTCATGAAGGAGTTGATTCCAGTAGCAACTTGTGCAGCTCTGGTGAATTCAATGCCCAAGATCATTAATGCAGTGCTAGATAATGGTGGTCACACAAAATATTGACACTATGAGAACAATTTCGACAATTTTGATTGGATACATGCACACCACTGGCCTGCTGCTTGCCATTTTGTAGGGCTCTGGTAGTGCTCCTCCTGTTTTTCCTTGCACAAAGGAGCAGATACCAATCTGTAAGCTGGCCTGTAGATCATCTTCTGTGAATGATGACGAGTCACAGCACTGCTTCCCAGATGCTCTTGTCTCTGACTTTCTGAATTCAGTTCCCATTAAATTACTTTTTAATTGAGTCTATCGGGTAGCTGGGCGTCCAAGCAGTTGCTGCACCCCATAACAATGCCGGATCATTATGCCCATCATTTTATCAGTCTGCTTGCCAAAGTAGAAGTAATTCCTTGCCCATGTGGTTAAATCAGTCATTGACGAACACTGGTTCTTAATGTAGTGCCATCTGAAAGATTGAAGATCATGGATGTACAGCTTAGGTTCGCGTCTTGCCCTTTACACACTGAAATTCCTCCTGATTCCTTGAATTGTTTATTGATATTATGCACTATAGAGGGAGAAAATGCAGATTCCTTCCCATCTTTATTTTGAAATGTTTGTCATGCATTTGTTTCATGCCATCTTTGCTCACCAAAGACTCCTCAAAGCCTTTTTGGGGATAATGCTTTTGTACCAAATCATGACCACAATCACCAACTGATATGACGTGTTTGAAATCACATAATTATTTAGTTTTTATTAAATCCTTACTAGCTCTAAACAGAAGTAAACTGACCAAACAAAACTGCATTTCTATTATTTGCATTTTCCATACTGTCCCAACTACTGTATTTGGGTTTGTAAAACAGAACACAATTTTCTGCAAATGGTTAAAACCTATCATTTAAAATAGTGCAAAAGATGCGAGTTGTGAAATGTGTCAAAAGAAAGGAAGTAGAGTAATTTATTTGGCTTGGAATTGGATGCTAGGAGTTTTTTCATTATATGTGTCAGGTACTTCGCAATAATGTTTCAGGTTCATTTTCATAACTCATTTTAGTTTGATGCCAGCAACACAATAAATGAAAGAAAGAAACAAAATAAATGAAACTAAAATTAACAAAACAGTCCAATAAGGGGTTCCTTTCAAAGATGAGTATGACCAATGTTCTCTACTTCTGTAGGTGAAACACCATATGTGTTGCATATTGTGATTCCTACCTGCAACACATATGGTGTTTCACCTTTAAAAGTATTCTTTATTCTAGGCTTAAGCTTTTCTGGAGCAACAGCTGTGTCCAATTATATATCAGGCCATATCTGTCAACCGTTTAAGGAACAACCCTCAAAGCCACACCAGTGGCTAAGAGTGAGAGCTTGATCTTTAAATTTGTCACAACATGATGTGTAATGGGAAAAGAACCTTCTAAAAGACCAAGACAAACATTCTAAAAAGTGATTTGAGAACAATTCTGTAGAAAAAAAAAAAAAAAAAGTGGGACAAGTGTAATCAATAGAGAAAAGTGTAATAGTGATGTATCTTTTTTTACTTAAATTTGCCCATAAAGAGAGATTTTCCCATTTATAAAGTAGTGTATTTTGTTATAGCTAGGAGTGATCAAACCTAAGCAGAATGTTTTGCTTCATATAAAAAAATACAATATTAATTATTATTTAAATCTTGTGAAGGCAGAGTTTACACAAATATGATTAATCTATGGGTTTGTTACTAATGCAATGTCTCAGTGCTATTGCTGGATTAATTTGATATGCAAAAACATCTAACAAAGCCAAATATTCACATATTTTATTTAGTTTTTGTCTAGAACAATTTTGAAAAAGAAAACATGAATATGAATGTCACACACAAGTGCTGATTTATCCTGATTTATCCTTACCATCATTAAAGAAATCAAAAATCTTGCTGAACCCTGAATGTGTGTGCGTGCACAGTGATATAAAACTTGAAATGAATGGTGATATAAATATAATCACATAAAATATTGTAGCACACAGAATGCTCCAGTTTCTGAAACAGAATTATCAGACTTATAATTATTAATCAACAATTTTCACAAAATTTTCATTTTGGCATTTATGTTGTTCAAAGAAATTAATTGCTCTTGACTGATAAATTTAATGTTTGAAAATAAATCTGGTGATTCAGATGCTCATTTTTTAAAAATATATTTTATCCAAACCTCCATACTTTTTATACTGATGTAAAGTCCAGTGCAGATTATTTTTCTTTACATATGTATGAAAACATTATTCTAGTAGCATAGCAGCTTGATGTGCTAATCTCAAACTACTGAAGTCCATCTGAAGTTTGGAGCAACTAGAAATGTTTTACACTGCTACATAGTCAGTGCAACTTTATCAATAAATTTAGCTAAACGAACGTCTTTTTTGGACAGGCCTCCACAGTCGTGAGTTGTTAGTGTGATCTGGACCTGAAAGAAAATGTGAAGATTGAACAATGAGGGAAAAATCCACTTTTCTCTGTCACACAAGGAATAACACTCAGATTTCAGCCCTTATGCTGAGTGGAAAGCTGCAGACACTTTAATAAAGAGAGGATTAATGGCCAAATTCCTCAAAGTGCAGTGGAGTTAGCGCACAGTAACTCAGGCTAAAGACAGATTTAAGACTGTTTGTCATATCTACTGCTACTTATTTGACAAACTGACAGAAAAAAGAAGGCCCACTGTGAAAGATTTTCACCAGAAAATGTCAGGATTATTTTCCAATATTTTGTTTTGCTTTCCTTGCTAGTCCTTGATCTGCTGCTGTGAAATGTGAGCTAGAGTGCTGCATAGCCTAGCATGACATGACTGTTAACTTGTGTAAACTAGACCTGTTCTGCTGCACTGGGGCCTCTCAACATACACTCCACACACACTCTCTGCTCATGTTAAACACTGTGAGAGACATTATAAACTGCCTCATGATGAAGAAGTGGTGGTTTAGTGGAAGTTATTACCTTGTTATAAACATTAAACCACTCTGGATGATGGTTCATCTTCTCTGCTTGCAGAGCCACTCGAGACATGAAGCCAAATGCCTGCAGAAAAGAAAACAAAGTAGATTTCAACAGAAGAACAGTAACAGCTTGGCTATTCAGAGGTCTCGTATAGAAAACATTAAAATGGACAGACTTTGATCTTAAGAAATGAAAATTTATGTTTAATTATTGATTTATAGATAGCAAGAATATTGTGGGTTTTATCAACCACACACAAATGCTGGGAACTGACCTTAGGAATAACTAGCATTAAATTTAAATGTTTTATAAATGAGGCTCCTGATCTAGTCTCTACACTTCTTTTACTAGTCAGTGTGAGGCCTCATACACACTTCTACAAAGAGTATTATCCTAATTATAAGGAGTAGGTGTGACTGCAAATAGTCAACTATTCATTGATTAAATCTAGACTGTTTTGACTTATATGCTATATGGAGGTGCTGATCATCTAATTTTACATAGAATTGCTTGTTTTCTCCCAATAAATCGATAAAACAATTACATATTGCCTATTTTGTTAATGTACATGGCACAAGTATCTGCAAGTGTCTTTCACTAGAGCCTTGCTGAATGAGGGCGTGTCTATATACAGTGCAGAACTTCCATGCACTTGTCCATCATGGCTTTCAAATAAATTATCTTTTTAATTAAAGTACTACTCTCAAACATGATTCTTGATTTCTTAAATTAAATATAAAGTATACACATCCCTGTTAAAATGCCAGGATTTTGTGAATTTTAAAAAATGAGACCAAGATTAATCATTTCAGAAAATTGTTCCATCTTTAATGTGACTCACTATCACTATGATTCAAAATGATAAAAACAGACAAAGCAAAAACAAAAACAAGCAAATAAACTATAGAAAGCCTCTTATAACTGGGGGTATGGCTTTGTTCAGAATGAAATAATCACATTCAAACATGGTAAACAGTAGTTTAACACATAACTGCCATCATTTAAAGTGATTCTGATTAACCCCATATAAAGGTCAGTTGTTTTAGTAGTCCACAAAGAGCTTATAAAGCATCAAAGAGATCTCATTGTTGAACGGTATCAGTCAAAAGTAGGGGACAAAATTTCAAGGCATTAGATATACAATGAGACAAATGTCATGACAAGAAGTGCATAAAATTGTGCACAACAGTGACATTAGCAAGAACTGGACTTCCCTCCAAAACTGATGAAAAAACGAAAAGAAAACTAGTCCAGGAGGCAGCTAAAAGGCCTACAGTAACTTTAGTCAAGGTGCAGGGAATTATGAGGTTTTGTAAGGTTTTCTGTTGGCTGGCCAGTTCATTATTTCATTGTTTTCAGTTTCAAGTAACTGCTTTACCCGTTTTGCTGGGTGACAGTGGGGGCACTGTCCTGCATGAAACCACATATTTTTGAAGAAGGTTCTGATAAACATTTGCATTCACTCTGTCATGTAGCTGTAGAAGAGGCCCAACTCTGCTGCCAAAAACATTCTCCAAACAATGACACCTCCTCCACCACCTTTCACTGACTTCTTTACCCACTGCGGATTCAGTCTTTCCCCTGTTTCATGAGAAACATAATGTCTCTCATTGGACCCAAATAAATGAAACTTGCTTTCATCACTAAAATGAACTTTGGGTCACTTCTCCTCTGTCCACACAACATGTTCCTCAGCAAAGTTCAGTCTGGCCATCTGATCCTTTCTGCTAATGAGAGGTTTCATCACTGCAGAATCGGCTCTAAGTTTAATGCTCTTAAATGTGGAGACATTGTATGACGAGACAGATCCTTACCCTGTACAGTGTTGCAACCAGCCTTCTTTCAGCACTTGAATTAGTTTGTGATTCTAGAAATCATCCCTTTGGCCTTCACCTGGACAACCTGCTGTCACTTTAGAATGGCTCACTATCTTGTTTCTTGTTCTAAAGCTGCCATAGTGAAAGTGTACCAGGAATGGATTTCTCAAACATTGAGTGCCCATCAATGGCATAACAATGGTACCCCACAAACTCACAACTCCAAAACTCTAGCAAGTGGTACAGAGCAATCAATGCACTACAGTCAACCAGCTAACTTCTATAATGAACACAGGAGCAACAAGAGAAGTGTCAGGGGTCATAACTGACTGAACACTCTCAGTCAAGGGTGGTTGATTCCTATTATTAAATAGGTGGGCATAATCTGACATGTCTGTGTACAAACCGGATTCCAA
>BRDA01014338.1:0-51582 GCA_036984385.1 Crenuchus spilurus | reverse complement strand
AACCACAATGGTTAGTTTGTGAGACCTTAAATAAGCTGCACAGGCATAAACAAAGACTTTCTATTACTTACTTCCCTCCCTTAAGACTTACTAGTCAGCACTTTATGCAAACAAATTAGTAGAGATGCACCGATAGACTGGCCAATGACCAGAATCTTATGTTCTCGGAATCATGGGTCATAAGTGGTGTCCAGCCAATTAGTCTCAAATAACTGATGCTGTGCAGGGCACATTTACACTTGAACACCACACAAGGATGACAGCAAAACAAACACAGTCACACACACACATATGACTGTGATGGATAGGGCTCCCTATTAACATTAAAAAGACACCTCTTTGACCTACTAACACCTTAGAAGCATTAAGAGCTGCTCATGTGGCCAATATGACCTCCTACTGCTAGTGTACTGTTGGTTAAATTTACTTGTAGTGTGGTTCTACCATTAAAAGACTTCCGAGTCTGGCCAAGAAAAATTGCAATTGGTGCACATCTACAGATTCTACAAAAAAAAAAAAAAAAAAAATTATATGGCATTACTGCCATTCTCTTTCCTGACAATTCATGAATTCCTGAAGAAAAAAAGAAAAAAAGAAAGGGAATAATACAAAGGAAAACAGATTTATGTAGTATTAACTTACTTCACTTCCTCTTAGTGTTCAACAAAAGGTTAATATATGAAAATGAACTTTTGCTAGCTAGCTAACAGTGAATGGTACAGTGTAACACAAAGGTGAGTACACCCCTCACATTTCTGCAGATATTTAAGTATATCTTTTTAATGGGACAATACTGACAAAATGACACTTTGACACAATGAAAAGTAGTCTGTGTGCAGCTTATATAACAGTGTAAAATTATTCCTCCCTCAAAATAAATCAATATACAGCCATTAATGTCTACACCACCGGCAACAAAAGTGAGTATACCCCTCAATGAAAATTCCTGAAGTGTCAATATTTTGTGTGGCCACCATTATTTTCCAGAACTCGCCTGGGCATGGAGTTTACAGGTTGCCACTGGAATGCTTTTCCACTCTTCCATGACGACATCACGGAGCTGGCGGATATTCAAGACTTCGCGCTCCTCCACCTTCCGCTTGAGGATGCCCCAAAGATGTTCTATTGGCTTTAGGTCCTTTGTTGACATGTCTTCTGTAAACTGTTTGCGGGCTATCTCGTGTACAGACTTCAGAAGAGGCTTTCTTCTGGGGTGACAGCTATGCAATTTCATGTAGTGTGTGGTGTATGGTCTGAGCACTGACAGACTGACCCCCCACTTCTACAATCTCAGCAGCAATGCTGACAGCACTCCTGCATCTATCTTTCAAAGACAGCATTTGGATGTGATGCTGAGCACGTGCACTCAGCTTCTTTGGATGATCAACGCGAGGTCTGTTCTGAGTGGACCCTGCTCTTTTAAAAGGCTGGATGATCTTGGCCACTCAGTTTCAGGGTGTTGGCAATCTTCTTGTAGTCTTGTCCATCTTCATGTAGTGCAACAATTCATCGTTTAAGATCCTCAGAGAGTTCTTTGCTATGAGGTGTTGGAACTTTCAGTGACCAGTATGAGAGAGTGTGAGAGCTGTACTACAAAATTGAACAGACCTGCTCCCTAAGCACACCTGAGACCAAGTAACACTAACAAGTCACATGACATTTTGGAGGGAAAATGACAAGCAGTGCTCAATTTGGACATTTAGGGGTGTAGTCTCTTAGGGGTGTACTCACTTTTGTTGCTGGTGGTTTAGACATTAATGGCTGTATATTGAGTTATTTTGAAGGAAGAATAAATTTATTTAAGAATAAATTTATTTAAGCTCCTAAGACCCGAACATGGCATGGCATGCATTCTTTATTTCTGTTTGCTATTTGGGCTTATTGGTTTCGGCTGATTTGGCCTGATTAGTGTAAAAACAAAGAATGATCTTTTTACATGATGATTTCTGAGGTGGCAGTATAATGGCCTCATAAGAGGACACAAGGCAAAATTAATTTTTGTGGTCTAAACAACTCGAAATGTGATGTCCACATATGTGGACATGCCAGGTCCAAAGAGGTTAAGCTTTTTCACTGTGTCAAAGTGTCATTTTGTCAGTGTTGTCCCATAAAAAGATATACTTAAATATCTGCAGAAATGTGAGGGGTGTACTCACTTTTGTGACACACTGTACACCTTTGGATTTCTGACTGTAAAAGTTCTTTGATATCTGTGAAAATTGTATAAAATGAAAGGTGAAATGAAATGCACTGTTAGACAGGATGAACTCAAAGGCTCTGAATTTTTACATTTTTGTGCCTTTTCCATCTTAAATAAACAAAAGTGATGGCCAAAGCTCAGAGGTCATTTGGTCAGTGGTAGCTGTATCATGTATTATTTATGTATCACATGCCATATTGGTCACAGTTTTAAAATAAGTACAAATACTTAATGCTTGGAGTGCTGAACTAGGTGTAGAAATACCAGAGACAACTTCTGCTCTAAGAATAATCAATAAATCATCTTCTTGTGTGCGACTTAATCTAATATTAATGTGCATATGTTATAGACAGTCCCAACACGATCACATTTTTATAATCATAAATTGTCTATCAAAGGTATTTCAACTAAAAATAATGCCAGACATTGAATATATTATATTTGGACTGCTAAATACTAAACAAAATGATAAAAGAAGACATTGCCTTTGCAAAGGTGGAGATTTAGTTTTCCTCTAAAAATCACCTGGAAAATTGTATAAAAATGGGAACCTATGATGCTGCACTATGAAAAGCAAAACAATCTCCTAGTCACATTACACTAACCTTCTGTTAATATAACTCTACTACCTCCACCATTGTGAGATTTTTTTTTTTAAGTAGCTGACCAGTTTCAGTATTATTATGTATGTATGTTTTTTTTTTTGTATATATTATTATTGTTGTTGTTGTCGTTATTTCATTGTATTTTATGTAGACATTAAAATTATTTATTTGATTATTTCAATATTTTTTTCCAGATATACAGATACCAACTGAAAAATCTAATTCTGGTAATAGAATGTATGTTTGCATATTTCCACAATTAAAAATCTCCTCATCACTTGACTACAGTGCAGTAAGTGAGATGGAAGTTGTTATCCTTACTACAGAGATATTTTGGTTATGTTATAGTTATGCTGCCTAGGATCCCCAGTTTAGATGACTGCTTATTGCATTTACCATTCACCATTCCTGAACAGGTCTCTTAACTCTACTTAATGAAACCTCATAAAATGATTATCTAAACAGAAAATGAGTGTGGATATAATCGAAAATGTAAGACTGACAAACAAGTAATTGTATTAACCTTACAACTGAGTACGATTTTAATACAGCACTCATTTTTATACTTTGACCAAGTAAGACTGTGATTTAGACCCAAACTTCCACTTTAACTGAGTAAGATTCTGACATAGACCCATATTTCTACTTTAACTGAGATTCTGTCAGAGCACACAAGAGTTCCTCTGGACACCCAGTGTCCGACCAACTGACTGACACAAACACACCATTCACAGTGATTATGTATTATAATTATGGAAGGGCTATGTTCACAGTACACAGAGAGAGGGAGAGAGAGAGAGAGAGAGTGAGAGTGAGAGATCAGCTCCAGCTATTTCAGAGTAATTTCCCTCTGCAATCTCAATTAAGCCTGTAAATACTTCCTCGGATAATTAGATAATCAGCCAGACTGAATGACCATTGTACGAATTCGTCCAATCTGTCGCTCATCTACTTTCTGCCATAAAGACTCTGAAGTAATTACTCTCAGTCTTCAAACCAACACTATCAGAAACAGAATCTGATTGGCTGAGAGGGAACGATCATGTAATCAATTTAATGATCAGATTCCTGCAACTCGAGCTGTCGACCAATTATACTGCAGTCTGCTCTCCCTCAGCTTTAAAATCAGCATTAACTACATCAGCTTTAAGGTTAGCATTATTAAAAGGAACAGTTCACCCAGACATCATGTTTACATATTTTCTCCTTACCACAGATGTACTTGATCAGCTAAGACATGTTGGATTCCAAATTTTGCTTCATCAATTTAGACCTGAAGCAGTGAGGTAACATTGCTAACAAGCACAACTCATTAGTCAGCCCAGCTGTTTCTGTAAAAATACATCAACAAAACTTCTTTCAATCTTGCTCAAACCACATGCAGATTTTAATTAAGGTCTTAAAGTAGTCCACAGGAAGTCATCTTTACTGCTTTACTTAAACAAAGAAGTAAAACATTTGCATTAATATCTCAGTTTATAACATACGTAAATATTCACTGTTAGTTATGCTAATGTACTTATGAAGTCATTTCAGTCAATTTACAGATAATATGTCACAGTGTCAGAAACCACATTATCCAATATAAAATCAACACAGTTTGACGCAAGTATGTAACGATGAACATACATGCTAATTCTTGGGTGTGAGCTTTTATTTGTTAGCATTGGCTTCGCAGCTCTAGTGTAAAACTTAAGGGGCAATCTCAGGCAGCCAGGCATGTCTTGGTTGACTAACAATATTTGGGTTGGGAAGTAAAACTGAACAATTTAAATTTCTGCTGAACTACAGCTTTAATCAGACACAGGAGGTATTTTGCAGGTGCATATTTGCAACAATAATCAGAAATCAGGTTGCTGTGTACAACTTCAACACAAATTGAAAGCAGGTCAAAGCCAATGTTTCTCTGTCTTTGTCAGGAGCAGGAAATTTATCCTGACACATCACAGACCCTTGGTCCAATAATCAGAAACACCCAAGACTCACAGTCAGTCACACTCTCTCTCTCTCTCTCTCTCTCTCTCTCTCTCTCTCTCTCTACACACACCACTTTAGGGGTATTTAGGGTTAATAAACCCTGATTTTTTTAAATCAGTGGATGAAACTGAAACATGGCTGCTGTTTAAACACTCTTTGAAAGCTCTTTTGGAATTCTGGTGTTGTACATATTTTCAATCCTATAATTTACAGATCCACTTTCTCTCTCATACACACACACAAACACACACACACACACACACAAACACACAAGCAGCATCTGATTATTCAGAACTAAATCTGTCAAGATAATGACATTTTAATGACAATAATCATAAATTATTGTGATTAATTATTTTATTTACTTTTTATTATTCATTTTATACAACTATCAAAAGTACAACACTTAAGCAGCTCCAAGAATAAAATTTCCTCTGCCAAATCTATTCATTTCATATAACAGGATACTTTGTTGGCAATTCTCACACTTATGCCATGGTTGCAGCACATTTAGGCATTTTTGTGTATTCATGTTTACAAAGAAAACATTAGGAGTAATCTAATAGCAGGTATGAAAGGTGTCTGGACCAAAGGACCAGAATTTGGTCCAACCAAAAGAGGTGGTCTTGGTCCAGATCAACTGAACCACTGTTCGGTTAATTTGCAGTGTGAAAACACTTTCTGGAAGGTTCAGACTTTCACTGCAATTACAGGAAGTTGAGGCAGGCTATTGTCACTCATTAAACAACAGAAGAAGAAAAAGAACCAGAAAAACAACAGCAGCATATGGGAGAGGAGGAGACCAAATGTTTCACTGAAAAGTCACACCTCATTAATTTTGCCAAGAAAAGACTTCCCACCAAACTGACAACATGCTGATGTATGCCCTTCTATAAACCAATCAAAAGTTAATTATAGGAAGACACAGCCCAGGTAGGTGATGATAGGACACAAGAGTCCTGAGAAACCAAAACTAACCAGACCAAATGTACAAAATGTAACAAATAGACCAACCCTGATAGCAATTTTCAGGTGTGACAATGCCATTAGACAAGGATAAAGTCGGGTAAGCTAGCCAAGTTTGCCTCATAGTTATAGTTTCCATTTAGATATTGACATAGAACAGTGATTAGACGTTTTTACTGGATCTACTTCACAGGAGTCCCATTACAAAAAAAAGAATGGACAACTGTCAACTATTCAGAAAAAGTATTTCTCATCTCTGGAATATAAAACGTGTGATCGGGCATTTACGTAATAACTGTGACTGGCCTACTCAGAAATATGCAGTAGTAGCTTCAGCTAATTAGAGCTTCTTTAAATAGCTGTAGTACAGCAAGAAGTTCAGGAACCAAACAACAAGTGGATTCTTCTAACTTATATATCAATAACTTTCCTGACTAATTATTCTTAATCTTCCCTAAAATATATACTGCAGACCAAACTGTAAGGCTTAGAGATTTCATATTGGTTTACTTGTAGCCGTCCATTCCACAAATTTTTTTTTTGATTCCTTGTCTGAATGTGATTCAACTTAATGTGCCATTTTGACCATTTAGCTCCACCCACTAAAACTTTTGCATAATTAGCATTTAATGATACACGTTTTGACTGGAAACTAGTCTGGGTTTTTGCACAATCTGTACAAAATTGTTGGGAAAGGGCTGAACTTTAATAATAATAATAATAATAATAATAATAATAGGAATTTCCTCAATGTGTGGCTCCCAGGCTCTGCCTAATTAACGTAATGAACTTTAAGGCATGAAAATCTTGCATATCCAGCAGTAACTTAAATTGTGATGGACTATCATGAAACTTGTATGTACCCCAGGTGAGCCTGCAGCTTTGTGACATCCTGTAACAGAAAACTGATCTATAATTTTTATATTTCAAAAAAGCAATCAGCATGAATTCTGTGTCCATATATGGACTCTCTAATGCCACGAAAAGTTTTTGGCATTTAGGCATCAGACTCGTTTACACCTAGTATTTGGCCACTAGGTGGCACAATGTAAAAAAAAAAACAAGAACATCTTCAGTTACTTTTGAATTCCTGGCCTATAACTTCATATTCCTTAAGGGCAATACAAGGTAAATACAAGATTCTGCAAATAAGCCTAAAAATGATATTAATGCAAATGCATTAGGCTTTAGTAGGCTTCTTCTCACTTTTTTGTGTGCATCTGGGAAAGAGAACAAATTATTATTTCCAATATCAGCTTATCATCAAAGGGTGGCTAATAAGAATCCATGGCATTGTCTATGTTATACCTGCTGTTAGGCCTCTTTAGGCATTGTGCTCATTATATGGCATAAACTTAAAATACAAACAAAATACAAATACGTTATAGAACAAATACACTCACTTTTGTAATATTCTTCCTTTTCTTATAAATATCTCTGACTTGGCAAAGGTCATCTGGTCAGCATATCAACCCTTGTTCCTACAATCAAATATATTTACTACTTCTTTTAATTCATAAAAGGCAATAAATCTTGCAATATAGTCCATTTTGACCCTAATGCTCTTTCCTAATTAATTTCTGCTTGTGGCTGTATTTCACATTTGATTTTATTCAAATTTTATGTAGTGTTTCTACAGGAAAAAAACACTTACTATGCAGATAAACAGATTTAAACTGTTCCCATGGCAGTCTGACACTTTGTACGGTATATGGCCAGATTTGAGCTGTAATGTTGGCTGAAACTTTAGTAACTAATTGAATACAAACATTAACACTAAAACAAACAGAAACACTAAGTACAGACTCTGTAATGTTGATGTATTTATTTACTATTTATTTATTTTTCCAGGTATTTATGTCATGATTCTTTCAGAGTAACTTTTATAACTTCTATCGAATGTTAACATATTTAAAGTTCTTAATGATCAATAATGTAACAATAAATCAAATATTCATCTTACTGAGAGATGAACATAAAGAAAAAATGGATGTTTCATGGCAAACAGATGAAAGATTTTAACCAATCTGACTGTTTGTGAAGGAATTAATTTTGATGGAAACCCTAAAATGGTTCTGTTCCCCATCAGAGTGATGAAGACTGACATGCAGGGGAGAGCTGTGTGTGAGAGAGAGTGTGTGTGTGTGAATAAAATCTCAGTATGCTGAGGTGAAAATACACACACACACACACACACACACATACATCTTCACTCTTTTTGTCTAGATCTCTTCACTCTAATTTTAATTCATGTTTTATGAACTATTTCATGCATTTGAAGACACAGTATGACTTGACTTTTTAAGTTTTATAGTATAGAGTAGGTACGGTACAAATCAACTTTGAGACCTTAATTAAAATCTGGAAGTGGTTTGAATGAACTGCGAGAAGTTTTCATGATGTATTTTTATACAAACAACATACATTTTTAAAATTATTATTTAAGGTTCTACATTTTCTTAGCAACACAGATTCAGTTCCACTTTAAAGCTAAAAGAAAATTCAGACTCTAAACAGGTTTTCACGATTTGATGACATAGTTGAAAATAATGTAAATATATTTTCTGAGTGAACATTTTCTTAAATTTTATCATCCATCATTATTCCACAATTACTTATCAATGGTTCATATCTTAGATTTTTGATATTTTTCCACTCAAAGAAAATACACTGAGTTGATTCCACATATTAAAACATTTTTTGTTTGTCACTAGTGCTTTAAAGTTTCTGAACCCTTTAGAACATTCTATATTCCTGCATACATTTACCTAAAGCTTAATCAGACTGTCACAAGTGCTAAAAAAGAATCAAATCAAACAAAATAAGCAAAAACATTACAAATGGTCATTTATTTATTGAGGAAAATTATCCTACATTACATTCCTGTGGCTGGCAAAAGTATGTGAACCTGCAGAATTAGCAGATGATTTTGAGAGGGATGACAAATAGGTGTGAGAGGGTGCATTGTTTTAACAGGGTTCTAGCAAATCAGATTTTCACAGCACATTTGTGGAAATGTATCATGGCACAAACAAAGGAGAACAGTTCATCAGATGTTTATCAGGCTGAAAATGCTTAGAAAAATCTCTGAAAACTTTGGACCAATTCAAAGTCAAACAAATTGTGGAGAAAAAGACCATTATTACCCTCCGCATGAGTAGTCAACCAACCCCAATCATACCAAGAGCAAGGCATGTAGTAGTCCATGATTTCCTAAAATAACCCAAGGTAACCATCAGTCTATGAGAACACTGAACAACAATGGTGTGCATAGACAAGCCAGAAGGGTACTGCAACAATGTTTTGTGGACAGATGACACTGCATTCCCGCACAAAAACTTCATCTCTGTGAAACATGGTGGTGGAAGTATCATGATTTGGGCCTGCTTTATTGCATCTGGGCCAGGAAGGCTTGCCATCAATGGTGGAACAATGAATTCCGAACTATTCCAGCTAATTGTGAAGGAAAATGTCAGGACCTGAAGTGAACAGGTGACTGATTGACAGTTACTAGAAACATTGTTATTGCAATTGTGCAGTTATTGCTGAAAAGGGGGGTCAACACTACATACTTACAGCAAAGGTTCTCATACTTTTGCAACTTACACACATGTAATGTTACACCATTTTCCTCAATTAAAAAATGACCAAGTTTAATATTTTCTCTCATTTCTCATACATTTATTTATCACTTTTAGTTCAAATTTACGCAGAACTATAAAAAAATCTAAGTCAATGTTAAGTTAGTAAATAACTTAATATTGCATAAATATGTTAACTTTATTTTAAGTTCCCAACAACAATGTGTATAAAACAAATTAAATACAATTAATCATTTGAAACTCATAAAAAAATGGCTACAAAACTATCTAAACCAAACATTTCAGCAGACTCTACTAGTAAAGTTAATCAGAAGCTAATCAGAAACTGTTCACAATCAACAATTAACTTTTAAATCAGCAAATATAGACTGAGCATGTAAACTACAACACAAAACACAATCATATAATAATTACCTGTAAAATGCAACCAAAACTAAAAATTTGCATGAAGATTAAAATTACTTTTTGGTTATATTAATGGAAGATAACTGATGAAAAATATGTAATTAACAGGAATTAAGAATCCTGGGAATTCCAGGATAACTTTACTGCATATGTTTCAGTGTCAAACACAGGCAACTCTTTTTTTTTTAAAAACTGCTACTAAATTAATCCATGAACTTAGAATGAGAAAATGTCTGAACATCTATCTATCTATACCCACAATGAGAACCATATATACACAAGAGAACCAGAAACATCCTATGGGATCTACCACAATATTACATGAAAATGAACAAGAACAAGGTCATGTAACTCTAAAAACTCATGCAATTAATATATTTACAACTATTTAAAATGTATAATAATAACTATTTATTACTTTATTTTGTATTATTAATTTTACTTTTTTATTGTTTTTGTTTTTTAGGTATGTAGTAATATCAAATTATTGTCTTTATTAGAGGTGGTCTGATAGCACTTTTTCTTTTCCAATATCAATACTGAAACCTTGAGTAGCATCCAGCATTTTTATTTTAACAACAACTGTAAGTGTGTGTGTGTATATGTCTGTGTGTATATTAAACCTGATTAAATGTTTTAAAGTGTAGTTCTTTATACAGAGCGTCTCTCTCCTCCAGCTCAATCCAGCCAGTTGCTTTAAGCTCCATCATCATCTGCTCTCTCTCTGCTGGAGACAACCAAGGTGAGTCTGATGCCTAAACACACACAGAACATTATTTATTAGCTCTTATCGCTATTAACAAGTGTTAAATAGAACAGCTACAAGAATGCACCTATATATATACTGATACAATCAAACTATTAAACCTGCACACCTACTACTACTACTACTATTAATTATTATTATTATTATTATTATTATTATTATTATTATTATTATTATTGTCAGTGTTAACATTAATAAAAAAACACAGTGGCAATGGGAAAGACACCTGCTGTTTAAAATGAGAAACATGTAGAGAGACAACATTTTCAGAAAGACTTCCATTTCTTTTTAAACTTCATATAATTTTTGAAAGTCATTGTAAAGGTGGTCAGTTTATTTAAAGGAACTGATATAATTTGGCTGTCTTTTTAACTGTATTATCTCCATCGCTATAGACACTGACAATCTCAGTATGTCCTAGTGGTAACATTTACAATGATAATGAAATCAGGCCAAGCATGGCAATATTAAAGGCATATTTAAAATGTCTGTTTCTATGTTAAGATTTATGATGACTTAACATTTTTTTATTATGGTACATTTTAAAGAGCATTAATAAAATCTGCAGCAGTTTTGAGTTTATATAGTACTTCTTTCTCATGGGTAGACATGTTGTTTCTACAGATAGATTCTCTAAAACAACCAGTACTAGTCTGTTATTAGGACAGTCTACTCAATCCTCTTGAAATAACAAGATCTAAAATATTTCCTAATTTGTGGATGGAATTGTGAGAGTCAATTGAACTGCTTTTTTCACTGGATAAGACTTTGCAGTGCAATGCATTGAAGGATAGAGGATTTTGCCATTATGTGTTATACATATGGACAGTATATGCGACAAGTCAGGCAGGACAGAACAAATGTGTATTGGAGGACAATAATACATTAAACTTATAAATAAAACTGATCTGACCTTTCATTAGAGTCAAATTATATTCAAAAGACAAAAAGACCAAATGGGATTTTTTGTAATTAAAACTTTAAATACAAAAAAAAAAAAAAAAAAACCCACACACACACATTAAAAACATTTTTCCTACAGCCATGGACCATGTGATAAAAGTGAGTTCTACAGAGCAGATTCAATACGACTAAGTTATGTCCCGGATCAGGTATATGTCTTTAAGATATAATATTTACTGAAACAAAATTTTGGCCATGATCCAGCATCCTCTTGGAGAGCCATTCTCATGTGTACATGCATCAGTCTTAAAGGCAAAGAAATAGCGTATGTCATTCCATAGGACAAAGAGAGGCCGACGTATGACACTTGTTGGCATGTAAACAAACAAATGTTAATATAAAAGAAGAGTTAAGGTAGAAAAGATGTGGATATTAACACTTTTAAAAATTGAAGGAAAGTTAGTTACTGTTTAATTGCCGGAGGAGTCAGTTAAGTTCATGCAGTCCGCTTAACATCTAGCATTGCATTTCTCGAAAATACAGAAAACTAAACACTAAACTTAATACACTTATGTTACGTTTGTTCAGATTTTTAAGCGTTTGTATACAGGTAACTGTATTTACAAACCTCCACTATAAAAGCAACCCATAGATAAACAGTTAAAAACACATTCATCATCATTAATCTACTATATATTAATAAACTGTAGCTTCACCTCCCTCACCCCGATAGAAAAGCTGTAATAATCCCTCCTTTAATTTTTCTCTACAGACTTTTTGTAGTGTTGGTAAATCACCATACTTGCTTCACCAAATCTTACCATTTTCGCTGCGGATAAATGTAAAATTATCCTGGGTTTGTGAAAAACTCTCTGCCATTGACACCGAGAAGTAAACATTAACCAGCCCATTGCCTCAGGTCCACTGAGCTGCCTCTCAGCTCGCCTGAAGAAAAATAATGACCCACACATTTCTGTATTAATGTGTTAACACTTAATTAACGTACACAATCCTGTGGTAAACTATAGTTAAACGGAATTAGATATTTTATAAAGTTAATGTGCAGTACTTCACATAAACTCTGCACTCACTCGTGAAAAGAGGTGTCTGACAGCTGAAGGTAGATGTCTCGACACTTTGCTGTCTAAGTAGGTGTCTTAAAAGGCAGCATTAGGATATAGGCTTTTATAACCGACTAACGTTTAATTAACACATTCAGTAGACACCAAAGCTGGCAAGTGTGCTGCTAGCTCTTAGTGGAGTTTCAAAAACTAACAAAACAGTTTTAAAATGCCTTCTTTATGTAAACATTCAGTTTGAACACGACTTCAATTCTGTGCCGAAAATTTAAGAAATTCTGCATGGAGTCATGTCCAAATTTAGCGTTTATATTAAAAACTGAATTATAACACTGTTTGGTCAGTTTCTGAACATACACTAAAAACTAGAGGAAAGCTCTCAATACTGCCAGTGTACCGATACCGGCTAAATATATTTTCAACGTGAGTTGATTGTAATTTCAATGCTGCCGCATCAACTTAAGACAGAAAGTGATGATCTACTGCAACCTTCCACTTTCAGCATCACTCTTGCGACATGTCTCACGTGATTAAGAGGTTCTTAGTTGTCATAATAAAAGTCTAAATCCATACCACATGGCAAGAAATTTCAAAATAAAAGTCAAGTCTTTATAACACGTTTACTGTTTTAGTTAAAATTCTAAGGAAACAATTTTGTACTTTAGGAAATATCCCACTCGGTGTCCACCCCACTTTACATTTTAAATGTAAATGTATGTTAATACAGTTTTAAGAAAACAAAACATGGCTGTAGTTCTCAATTATTTCATTTACACCTCTGACACTAAATAACTTTACATCCATCCTACATGACATCTTAATCTCGATGTTGTAGGGAACCTGTGAAGGAATGTAAAACTTATATACACATTCAACTCTGGCTTGTAGACAAAAATGTGGTTAAAATACCTCAAAACACAAAAAAGGTTTTTTGTTGGTTTTGAAAAGCATCACATTTAAATATATCTAGCACAACGCCACAATTTAATCTTAATGTTTGTTAAGTGATTGACCATTTAAACACATGACTTTCCCCTCTTTGAACACCATTCAATTTGTAGTGGACCAGTATTCCCAAATTGTCAAGCACCTGTAACAAACCTGCTAATCTCAAGGTTACAAAATATTTAAACACTCTGTTCTTGGCCACTGTTCTGCACTCACACAAACATGTATCACGTAAGAAATGTCCAGAAAATCTTTGTGCCCTCCTTCCTTCCTTTTATCTAGAGCAGTTTTGAATGTGTAAAATTAGAACATAAATTTGTAGTAACTCTGTTTATATTGCAAAAAAAATATTGCAGTTTGCTTTTGCTAACCAATTCATGACCAACAACAAAAATGTAAAATGACAAGCAAATGGGGGGAAAAAAGACAAGTTTGTTTGGCCTTAAAACACGAACATATAGCAACTTAAACCTGGTATTAAATATGTAAAGTATTTAATTACCAAACTATAAAAAAATCTAAAGGATACTTTAAGCTCAACTTAGTGCTTGTTTACAGTACTTCCTCCAAAATGCAGTAAGGCAAATAAGAAAACAAGTGTTCCATCATAACCATGATCCATTATCACATTTCCATCATAACAGGGATCGAACAAGGCAAGTGTTTGTAAGTCTGAAAGGAGCACAAGCTTATAATCTGTCGTATAGCAAAACAGAACAATAAACATTAGCAATCAGCAAATGTTTATTAAGTTATTCCACTTGTGCAGGTGCACATATTTGATCAATATCACATTTTCAAAAAAACCAAACAGATTTATGAGTTCTTGATCTTTTGTGTGTGTGTGGTGGTGGGGGGGAGAGATTGAATGCTATATGAATATTTACCACAATTTCATAAAACTGCTTACGAGACAAACATCCACAAACCAAAACATACATATTCTGCACGTACATTTTCATTTAGGCATGAAGACATCCTAAAGCAGACATTTGTAAGGGGATAAATTAAAGATAATAGCGTAAATGTTCCTAAAAGTCTGTACATGTGCAAATGTATAAAGGGAACAGATTCTGAGGGATGTCATTATTCCTGGTGTTCATGCTCCTGTCCTGGGATCAGCAGGCGGATGCTGTCAGTGCGCAGCACAGCATACAGTGAAAACCCAAAAATAAATAGTAATGAAAACACAAAAAGCCAGTCCACGCTTCTCACTGGGATGCTGGGCAATGGCCCTAAATGATCCTCTTCGCGCACAAACTGCTCTGGAACAGCTTCAAATCCTGGGAAGAGTATTTAGTGTTTACAAACAGCAAAGCAGCACCATAATGTAATACACAATAATAGTATTATATTTTTAGATTATGCCAATTCATTTGTAAAATAATTTACTTACTGATGTAAAAAGGAAAATTACCTTAACAAAAAGTCACACAATAGAGTACTTGTATAACCTCTGTGTGGGTTTTAAAATTGTTTCAATAACAATAATCCAGTAAAGCTGACGGCAGGAATGTGGTATAGTAAAGTAATACTAAAGGCATTCATCACTTAAATAATGAAAAGCTTAAAAGTTCACCTGTTTGATTTGCTATGAAAAATGTTAATGTTTCCAAAGTTCTGTCTGTGTGATTAAAGCGCGCCATCGGTTTGGCTCCTTGAAAGAGAAGAATGTTCGGTACGGCTACTGTTCCAAATCGAGTGGATAAACTGCAAAGTAAATAAACAACATTATTTAACAATGTTTCAAATAATTCAATTTAAATAACCTATATTTCTGCACTGGTTACAAATAAATTTGATATTATAGACAAACAATTTAACTATACCAGTAACAAGCAGTTGAACTGTTCATGTCTTGCACACTGAGTACACCGAGTGCTCATCCACAGTGCAGCAAAAAAAGTAAGAATCAGGACTGTTTCTACTCTCCCTACAAATGGGCAATCTGTTCAGACAATTTAAAACGCACAAATGCACAATCCTGAACATCTCATTTGCTCCTCAAGGGATATTTATATTTATTTGCATAACCAATCTTAGCTATGTAGCCCTCCAAATGCAGGCTGTGATGTCCTGTGTGTTCCAACACCTTCCACTCATACCCAGCACTAACTTTTCCAGCATTTTGTGCTAGAGAAGCTCTTTTGTGCCACACAAGACCTGCATTTTTCGAGATACTCTGATCCAGTTATCTAGCTAAATTTTGCACATGTCAAAGTTGTTCAGATGCTTGCCCATTTTTTCTCCTTCCAACATAGCAACTTCAAAGACTCAACATTCACTTTCTGCCAAATATATATTACTGTAATGACATTTTAATGTTGCAGCTGTGTGCATGTACAGAAATTCACTACACTAAACATTATATAGATGTTACTTGTATTTTTTTTACTGATTAAACAATTAGTACACAATTGACTTTTAAAATCTAATTTTCTAAATGTTACAAATCTGTTTAGCACTTTTACAGTACAAATATATACAGCCATCCACAGATACAGTGGACATAAATACTGATCCAGCATACTAACTGATGGTCAGTCCAACATGGTAAGCCATGCAACTTCCATTTTAAACTGTGATTTCAGTAATGGAAATCCTTTTTCATGTCTTTTCAATGGAACAGTATATGTTTATAATGTACAAAACACTTCAGAGAGATTCAGATAAGTCAAAAAGGTGAGCAAATAGTGATCTAAAGGTGTAAAAATTTTGGATCGATTGACTGAATTGATAAAAATGATACTCAAAGTATTACTCAACTTTAAAAAATCAGTAACAGCAGCTTAGTACATTTTAATTTTTCATATCCTATAAATACATTATTCAATGTACGTATAAATATAATTCCAATTCAGTGATGGTGAACAATGTTTTATGTTGCAGTAAAGCCTGATTCTGAGCACAATTTACAGATGACTACCTGCTATGCTGTGAAGCATCAAGAGCAAGGAAGTGCATGCTGGGAAAAACTCGTGGCAGGGCGTTGAAATGAGGTGCTAGATTTGCAGAGAATCGACACCACGTTGTGTAGAACAAAACCAAGGTGCATTCTGTGCTATTGGAATTCAGGAACTCCAACAGATCCTTTAAGAAAAAAAGAAAAAAAAAAAAACTAACAAAAGTAAGCACATATTATATATAAATATAACAATATTTTTAATTAGCCAAGATATTTTTGGAGTCTTTGACTTCTTTAGTTCAGAGCTTCAGATGTGAGGCTCGTGCTAGTAACAAACACTCAACACTCACACTGTTATAATAAGTAATTCAGCCAAAATACATTACCACCATCACTAACACAAATTCTATATCAGCATTCCTTACTCTGAGTCAGCTAAACAAGCTAGCATTTTTACTAGCTCACAAATGATATGGATTCCAAATATGCATTGGCTAATAGACATCATCTGAGATTTCTATTTAAAACATGGCTGCCCAATCCTAGTCTTGATGACCTACCACTGTAAAAAGTTTAGCTTCAACCTTAATCTAAAGGACAAATTAAAGTCCCAGCAACAAGTCTCACTCTACCAAAAAATAAAGCTGTGGTCTACTGATGTTTCTAGGCTTTCATGGTCCTGCTCAAGTGAAAAGACTTAAAATCACAAGTCTAATAGCATAATGACAGTATTGTACCTGAGAAGCATTGAGAACCAGCACTGTGAAGTTCTCCAGTCCAGTGACGCTCCTTTTATCACAGGTAACTTTGAAAGTTTTGGTGGTTTCCGTGGAGTTCTGTTCATCCACCTGACTGAGTCCTAATCCAGGAGTCTCTGTCTGACCTTTAGCCTTCTCTTCTGCTAACCTTTCATCATCACAAGGCTCTGAAATGCCAAACAAAGAGTCCTTCAGGCTTTTTGGAATAAGGGCTTCAATCCCAGCTGCATTTCTAGACAGATCTGTTCCCAATACAGCATCTGCGATTTCAGCAGTCTTAAACTGTCTCTCTGAAACAAACTGATGAGTCTGTCCATCATTGTTAGAGTCTGATCCCACAGGGGCTCGAAATTCAGGAACTTCACCTTCATCTGCAGACAGAAAACAGGTTATTGGTACTTTATAAGCCTTACTTTGTATGACTAACATTATTTAACATTTCATTATTGCGCTATAAAAATGACAGTGAAACTCTAACCCTCTTCTCTTTCTCAGAGAAAACATGTACCAGCTGTTTTGTACTGCTTACATAACTTTAGCTCAGTTTCACAGTTCTACAATCAAGGTCAAGGCTTTTCAAATCGTTTATCTTTACATTAAGGCATTTTATTATAAACATCAACAAACTATAAACCACATAAATATAAATCATACAGACACCGAATAAACTTTTTCTGTATAAGTGAACTAGCTGTTTTTCTAACTGAAGTCAGTCGTTAATAAAGAATATTAGTCAGCAAAACACCGGACCATCATTTATTAGCCAGTTTACTCTCAAACTATGTTTACATCGTCAACATTATTACACCACATGCCCCAATTTATTATCATTTAAAGCCAGTTTTGCTGATTTTTTAAACAATGTAGGCTTAATGTTACCTGAAACAGTCTCTAAAGCATCGACTCCGCTGTGAAACAATGTGAAAACGGCCCAAAACACACTTAAGGTCGAAAACATGGTAGCATTTTACTGGCAGAACATTCAGTGAAACATCTGCAATTCTGCGTCGTATAAAACTTATTTTCTGTCTTTCCTGTTTCAATTCACATGAAAATAGATCAGTGCAGCTGTTTCTGAATCATCATCTACGACTTCTTTCTCTTCTTCATCCACAGTAATGGCGGTTCTCAGATTAGCTTTGGATGCATTACCGCCATCTACTGAACTGGATCTTCTGTTTTCTATAAATACAAGCTCTACAGATGCTTGTCATTAAATTAGAATATCATGAAAAAGTTGATTTATTTCAGTAATTCATTCAAAAAGTGAAACTTGTATATTATATTCATTCATTACACACAGACTGATATATTTCACATGTTTATTTCTTTTAGTTTTGATGATTATAACTGACAACTAATGAAAATCCCAAATTTATTATCTCAGAAAATTTGAATATTACTTAAGACCAATACAAAAAAGGATTTTTATAAATGTTGGCCAACTGAAAAGTATGAACATGATAAGTATGAGTATGTACAGCACTCAATACTGAGTTGGGGCTCCTTTGGCCTGGATTACTGCAGCAGTGCAGCGTGGCACAGAGTTGATCAGTCTGTGGCACTGCTCAGCTGTTATGAGAGCCCAGGTTGCTCTGATAGTGGCCTTCAGCTCTTCTTAACTGTTGGGTCTGTCGTATCGCATCTTCCTCTTCAAAATAGCCCAGAGATTTTCTATGTGGTTAAGGTCAGGCCAGTTTGCTGGCCAATTAAGAACAGGGATACCAAACCAGGTACTGGTAACTTTGGCACTGTGTGCAGGTGCCAAATCCTGTTGCAAAATGAAATCTGCAACTGATTAAGTAAGAGTGGGTTGACATCACTCAAGATTTTGCTCAGAAGCTGAAATCCAGCATGCTGAGCCGAACTGCAGAAGTAGACCTCTGTAAATATCAAGTCTTTGTTTCAACTATATATTTTTGTCAATAAAATATATTTGTCAATAAAATGTTTTTAAAAGGGCGGCACGGTGGCTTAGTGGTTAGCACGTTCGCCTCTCAGCGCTGAGGTCTTGGGTTCGAGTCCACATCTGAGCGGAGTTTCCATATTCTCCCCGTGTCTGCGTGGGTTTCCTCCTGGGACTCCGGTTTCCTCCCACAGTCCAAAAACATGGAGGTCAGGTGGAATGACTCTAAATTGTGTGTGCGTGCATATGTGTATTGGCACCCTGGGCTTGGTTGAATAGTGTAATGCCCTGCCCTGCGCCCACTGAAGGGGTAGGGGACTAACCGCAACCCTGATAAGGATTAAGCGGGTGGGATAATGAATGAATGTTTTTAAAATATGGAATGATTATAATTGTACTTCATTATACCATGTAAGCATCTGGCAAAAGGTTCTGAAAAAACTGAGACAGCAAACTTTGTGAAAAACAAAATTTGTACCACTCTCAAAACTTTTGGCCATGACTATACAAGTATGGCACAAGTTCGCTTGCCACCCTCGGGCTTGGGGGCTAGGGATCTGTGTACCTGATCTAGAATTACATCGTATGGAAAATTCTCCACTTCAGGCATTTCTCTGTTGAACTCCAGGATGAAACGCATGAAGTAGAACCATCCACACCTTCAGGCATGCCAACGATCCTTAAATTCAGCTGTCTGCTTCTAGATTTTAGGTCAGTGCACTTCTCACATATGCACTTAGTCTTGAGAGACTGATTGATTCTGATGCATTTTACTAATCTGTGCAATGAAACACACTCTAGCAGTGGACAAGTCTATCCACGTGCCTGGGGAGCAGTTGTGGGTTAGGTGCCTTGCTCAATGCTGGGAGGATTCTTCGCTGTTAACTTGGTGTAGTATGCTTCTTTATTTAACTGAATGAAGATCATCATTGAAAACACTGAAAATCTTTATAATTTTGTCTGTTAAATAAAGAATTTAGTTAATGAACATATTACAGATTTTAGTTTTAATTACATTTATAGTAAGTGTCCCAACCTTTCTGGAAATAAGTTTATATTTTAACAGGCTCCATCCTGTTATGTGAACCACACTGCTATTGAGCAGAAAGGGTTAATACCCAACCTCCTCAGCTTTGTGAAGTAGAAGAGGCACTATTGTGCCTTCCTCACCATCCATGTGGTACATTTGGTCTATGTAATTCTGTAATGTGAACTTCAAAGATCTGCTCACCCTCTCTACAGTGGCCCCACAATGATGCCCCAGTGATGACGAACTTATTGTCATGCCTTGAGGGTGCAATGGTGTTGACGGCTGAGCTGTAGTCCACAAACAGCATTCTTGTATGTTCTTAATGTCCAAATGACAGTGGGTCCAGGGTGACAGGTAATGAAGAACAGATTAAGTTTCTAACATTAATGTCAAAGCATATCAAATATAAAAGCATTTGATTATGATAGGGGTCACAGCAACTGGGCACTAGTCATTTATGCTGGTAACTTGGTCCAGAAATGCCATCAATTCTAGGTGACTTGCAGTTAAGTGTTTAACTTGTCCAAAAGTGTAGCACCGGTATTATCCACAGTGAGTTTAAAAGCTTATGTTATTATTTAAGTATTCTATTGTGTTTAAACTGGCTGATCAAATAACTGAACTGGAACAAAAATATCTGGACTCACTTTTCATAATCTTTAGGGACTTTAAAAGAGCAAAATTAAACTACCAACATAAAAAGTAAAAGTACAACCAACATATGACCCATCATATCATTAAAAGATGCATTTCACTCTATCCTCCATGCAGTTTTAGGGAAATCTGATCACTGCAGAAATTTAAGTCTGCAAAACCTTTACGAAAAACAGTGAGGAAATAGACCAGAGACACAATGCAAGATCCTCAGGACTTTTCTGCATGTGCAGAGTGGAGTGTTTTAGAAGCTGCAACTGACATGGATTAAATGTCTGACTTGAATGTTACATGTTTTTGTGATGAAATGTGTGCCAACAGAAGTTTTTGTACATATAACAATAACAAATCAAACAATAACATCAATAACAAAAGTAGCTTTGTCATGGTAAGGCAGATGTCTACAGAAGTTGAGACATTGCTCTGTATAATGCCAGAAATACAAAAAAAAAATGGATCAGGGTGGCAAAAACATCATGAACATCTTTCACTTATCATATGTAAAGCAGTTATGAGTTGGCGCTTCCAGAAACAAAAGTCCAGAAAAGCACCAGGCTCAGACAATATTCCAAAGATCACTGGAGCTGTGTGAAGTCCTTTCATGCTGCAGATCTTCCATTGTCATTCCAATGCTCAAGAAAGCATTCATCACAGCACTGAATGACTACAGGCTCAGAACTCTGACTTCTGTGATCAAATCCACTTGGTGCTGGTCCACCTGAGATGTCACAGGTAATTTGCTGGACCCCCTGCAGTTTGCCTAACAGGCAAATGGGTCAGTTGAGGCCATGAAGGGTTGAACTATATTCTACAATACTTTGAACAACCTGGGTTATATGGAAGAATCCCGTTTCTGCATTTCAGCTCAGTGTTCAACAACACACCCCGAGAAATCTTCTCATATACCCTTTTCAAGTAGCAGTAGAGGGTTTTAAATACTTAGGCATCCATATGATTTAAGACCTCAATATCCTAAATGGCAAAAACGATCTTCCACTTATCAATGATATAAAACATGATCTTAAGTTATGGGATTTTCTTCCTATTTACCTGTTTAACAGAGTGAATGTAATAAGAATGAATGCCCTCCCACATTTACTCTATTTCAAGTAGTCCCTTGTCGTGTACCTACAATGGTTTTGAATGATTTAGACATTTTTTGTGGAATAACAAAAGACCACGAGTTAAATTTTTCAAACTAATGAGGTAGGAGCAGGAAGGTGGTGCTGGTGTGCCTAACATGCAGCTGTATTATTGGTCATCTCAAATTAAGCATATAATTATACTCTCACTGGGTCTCTATGGATGCTGAAGCATGTGCCCCTTTCCCCCTAATGCATACTGTTTAACAATATTGTAAAATTAAGGTGCTTGAGAATTTGAGTTTGCATAATACTCTTACAGCTTGGACAGATCTTAAATACCTTAAAATCCCCATTGTCTTTCAACACTTTCCCCTCTGGCTCAAAACATGGATTTGCTTGCTCAGACGAGGAGCTCTCAGATCTTCAATTTGAATTAAGAGGCATCAAAACTGTTTTCTGATCATTTGCTAAAATAATTCGTACAATTGCAAAAAGAATACAGGTTACTGTTGTCACTGGTTTGTAATCTGTGACACATGCCATTATGGCAGTGTTAAAGTCCACTCACAAAAGACAGACTACTAAAGAAAAGACAAATTTATTGGTTTAGTTAAGGGAAAGTATGATGGATGCAAAGACTCTGCACCTCCTCATTTAACAGAGCACTGTTCTATAAAATATGGAACCACTGTGAGTGTGCCCTCATAGGAAATAGGCAGAAATGGTAAAAAGAATATATGAACATAATGTTATATTTAGCATAGTAAAAAACACAAAAACACAAGGAGAAAGAGAGCTGTGGCCAGTGAGATGACAATGCTTTAGTCAATTTGAACAAATATGTTAACCTGTAGTATATTCTAGAGCTAAAAGAACCACATCTAAAAACTGGCCTCCCTGTTCATGAGAATAGTCAAATCCTGCTTTGTTTTGTCCATTGCAGCAGTTTTAGCGCTCCGGGTTAGCCGGGTTGACGGAGGAGCGGCCTCTGGAACATTTTCTTCATCACTAGACAGGGTAAAAGTACACACACACACACACACACACACACACACACACACACACACACACACACGTAAAAAAGAAAGAATTAAGAATCTGCTTAATGTCTGTGATGCATCTGTGTAAATATGATACCTGGAGTTTGAAAAAGCACAACCCACTGACCTTTCATCAGACATCTCAACGTCACGAACTTTCTTTGAAAATTTGGCCACAGGAACTTTTTTCTTGCCTATATGCAGTATAAAATTATGGAAAGCTGGTGAGAACACTGAAAAATGAAAACAGAATATGAGAAAATACTTGTTTTTCAGACTTGTACCTTGTCTAGGTTGTTTAGATTTAGTCGCAGGCTTGCTCACAGCTTCTGGAAACAAAAGTAAATAGGTAGGAATAAAACGTAGGAGTAAAGTAGGAATAAAAAGAGTTAACCCTCCCTCAACAAAAACCACACTGCACAATTAATTCTTATAAATATATATATATTTTTTTTTTACCACTGGCATTCTCATCCACAGCTGTGGGGACTGGATCCTGAGAGCCTGGAAGTTTTCCTTTAACAAGATTGAGGGTCTTCTCAATAGCTCGCACACAGTACTTATCCTTTACCTCCTACACAGACAAACACATTGAAAAAAAAAATCTATAAAGTAACAAACCATTAATAAAAAGTGATTAAATTAAATGATTGCTTTTGTTAGCCCTCTTTCACTCTGTTCTTCAATGGCCAAAAGCACCACAGAATAGCTATTATTTTGGTGGTGGATCATTCTCAGCACTGCAGAGACACTGACAGTGGTGGTGTGTTAATGTGTTGCACCGGTATGAGTGGATCAGACACAGCAGAGCTGCTGATGTTTTTTTTTTTTAATATACCTCAGTCCCCAGTTCTCCACTGTGGGACTAATAAAAGATTATTGTATTTTAATGTCAATATTTTGGAGTGTAATTATACATATATATAACCTTTAAAATATAAAATATTAAACTTAAAACATAAAATATAGTTGAAAACTGAAATTTCACAAACTTGGAAAACAGGGCAAACGACTTCACTGCTCTCAGAGGACAGACATTAGTAATATGAAGGGAAATAGAGCAGCAGGCAGAAAAGTTTACCAAGAGCAAAATTATATAAAAACTATAAAGTACAACCAACACATGACATGTCCATCCTTAAAAGATGCATATCGCTCTATCCTCCATGTAGCTTTAGGACAATCTGATCACGGCTTGGTTTACTTATTCCAGGCTACAGTAATAAAGTAGTGTGCAAAACATGTAGTTAAAACAGTGAAGAAATGGACTAGAAAAGCACTGTAGCACTGTTCTGAATGCACTGATTGTACCGTTTTTGAAGCCACATCAGCTATTGTGGAAACATGTGTGACCTTTTGCACATATAAGCCATAATAAAACATGGTTTACAACCAAACAAAAGCTTTGTCAGGCTACGGCAGATGGCAACAGAAGTGGAGACAAGTCTGTACAAGAAGGGCAGAACCACACAAAATAATTACAGTGGCCAAACAAAATAATGTGAATAGCTGAAAGAACAGTTTTCAGCTAAAAAACCTGCATCAGTGTGGAAAGCCCTTAAAAACATTACAAACTACAGAAGACTATTTTATCAGGCAAAGAAAGACTTGAGAGAGACTGAGAACCTGAACAATGTCTAATGTTGGTCTTTGAGAGGGACAAATTCAAGCCATATCTCAACAGCAGCAGCCGCAGTCACACCTCCAACAATCACACTATAGCTGATGTATTTGACCAGCTAGCTCCCTTAAAGACGAGACTGGCCATTCCTCCCCTGGGTTTACACCTTAACTCCAAACTTTAAATACCATGCAGTGGTATATTCTGATCAGTTCAAACTGGTAATTGCAGATGGCATATCCTTCAGTTTCATTACCCCCCAAACTACTGAATACCTTACCACAATCCCTCAGAGAATGACCCACTCCATCATCCTTCAAGATTCAGTTTAAAACCTAAATATTGTCTCTTTGTACTGAGGAGTGCTTTTTAAGTTTATTTAACATATCTTCTCAGATTGAGTTTAAGCTGGATGGTATCCTTTGTTTATAAGCAACAAATCAAGGAATAGGACAGACAAACTTGGGTTAGGGTTACAAAGAATGATAAGTGATAATGATAATCAATCCTTTCTTGTCTGACTCTCGTCGGAGGCGGTGGCATTCCTCCTCTCTATCTACCCTGCTCGCTTCTCTGTCCTGTCTGCCTGGCTTCACTCAGCACTAACCTGCAAAACCATGGATTGGATCGGATTAAGTGGTCTCCAATACTATTGTCTCCGCTTCTCTATGAGAAGTTTAGGCTAGGGGGAGCCTGTCTGTCCTGATGGACTGTTAGTGGCTGGACACGCGATGAACGGGGGGGTCTTCGTGGGTATGGCAGCACTCTCCATGTGGATGAGGAAGAGGATGCACTATTTGGAATACTGGTACGGGATTTTGTTGAATTGGCATAAAGCAACATCATCGGTACTGAGAAATTAATGTGTTGGGTTTGCTTGTCCAGGCCTATGAGGCGCCCAACTTTGATTTGACCTGTGGGGCAGAATGGAAATTGACTGTGATTAACACCAGGCTGGATAATATCCTATTGAGATGGTGTTCTGCAAAGAGCTGGACATTTGGAGATCCTTGAACCAAGGGTGACCATGCAAATTCGGGCTTGCTCGCACTAAATCTCATTTTTCTTATTCGGCTCCATATCTCGGTGGTCTGACCTTGACTGCCCTGCCAAGGATTCTCCCGCAGGGGTTGTTAAGCGATGGCCAGGGCTCTGTCACCCTATCGTGTTCCTGATAAGGAGGGTGACTGTTTGGGCGGCCGGAAGCTGTTCAAGGCTACACAGCTGCTGTGCTCATCGCGTGTGTCAACTTGCGGACTGAGAAACACAGACTCTCTGACTGCTGAAGGACAAACCTTCTAACCGCCCTTTCACTAACCTTAACCCATCACCATCCGCCTTGGACGGCTTTACTCCCAGACGGGGGCATACGGCTCCGTGATTAAGCGCTCTGGTTGCTGCCGGACCTGTATGTCACCCTTGTATCTATTCCAGTCATTACCCACCCATCCTACCTGCCATTTCCCCACCATTGCCATGTCTCGTTGATGTGCTTAGGCGTAAATAGGTGATTTTTTTCTTTTCTCACCTGGGCCCTCAGACTGTGCCCCACCAGGGCGCAGTCTGGGGGTTGAGTTTTTTTTTTTTTTTAATATAACCTCCCCTCCTTCCCCATTGTGTCCACTGGTTTCTTCTGACTGATGATAATTTAGCTGTACTTGTACATGTGCACTGACAATAAATTGAATTCTGATGTGGTCCTCTGAAGTTGTAAAAAAATGGTTAATGGACAAAGTCATAACCTAAATAACCATAAAGAATTCATGGGTTGACCTGCTTGTTTGTAAAACAAATCAGTGACTGAATTGTGCCAGTTCTGTCAGGAGTGGGCTTCCAGAAAAGTACTGTGAGAAAGTTGTGCAAGCCTACCTTAAGCATTTGATTCAAGTTAAACAGACAATGCCACCAAGTTTTCTAAAAATGTTACATTTTGATTCATGCAATATCTGATATAACAAATGAAACATTAAATAAATAAGCCTTTAACTATTATTTTGAAATGACTCCTTGTGGAAAAAAGTACATAACCTAATTTAAATAACACAAATGTATGGTGCCATTAAATGAGCGGAGTTGTAAAAAAATTGTTTTAACATCTTTAGCCTATGTATGTAAGCATTTGGCCTCAATTGTATATGTGCGTCTGTTACCTGCAATATTTGTGTGAGTAACTGTTGAAGGTAATTATTAGTTTGTCCAGGTTCCACGCTGATCTCAAGGCTGGTGAGGGTTTTACAGTACAGTCGAACCTCTGGAGCCGCAGCATCCTGCAAAATCTCATTACACACTCGCACAGCAAGAGAGTCATGCACACACACACCCTGAAACACACACACAGACCTACGTGTAAGAACAGCAGCAAATAGTTTCAAAATGACAGGAACATGAGGTGCACAAACATTACCACACACACCAAGGCCTGTGATGAACTAAGTACAGAAACAGAATATCAGTGTTGACAACTAACAAATAACATTTATTGTGACTAATAGAAACTGCATGTTTTCATACTATGAATTATAAATGATGTACAGTGGGGGAAAAAACTTGTTTCTTACTTATTAGTGTAAATGTATCACTAAATTTGAGTTAACTAAACATTTTGCTTAAATTTTCCTGCCAAATTGTGAAACACCTGCTTACTGTTTCAACTCTGTAGCATCAGAAAATAAATGTACATCACTGCATGCAAAAGCACAAAGTTATTAACTGAAATTAGCTGCAAAACCAAAACTGTACAAAAGAAAATTATCAGTGAATAATACATTTGGCACCAACATACCAATCATGTCGAAAACAGTCTAAATTGATGTAAACTTCATACCTGAGAAGGCTGTATGAGGGCACCAGGCCGGGTAAGCTCGATGAAGAGTTCAGCCACGTTTGAAGTGTCAATCTCAGATAGAGGAGAGGTGGCTGGAGCATTAAAGAGTGTTCTCATGGTGGGCAGAAAGCTCTCCTCCACACACTCCTGATGGGCCCTAGGAGAAATATAAAAACAAGCATACACTGTAGAAATGTGGCGAGGTCCAAAAACCTTTGAGCAACGTCCCATATAGTACAAAGTGATGACGGAGCATAGAAATTTTCATAGTCTGGTATGACCCATGAAACGGAGACAGTGTATAAATGCGCTAGGGCTCAAATACTTTTGGGTAAAGTGTGATATTCTGTACAAAATGGTGAGAGTAGAAATATTTTTGGGCTGAATTTTAAAAATACATTTGAGCAAAGATTTGTGACAAAATCAGTTTGGCTAAACTTGAAAAATGAAGGCACAGTATAGAACGAAGAACTCAGTGATCCTAGCAGGCACAATGACGTGACGATGTTGTCTACATTCTTGCAGCATTGATACCCCGTTGTGAATAGGTTCTTTGTCTGCTGGGATGTGTCCTTTTGGAGTTTGGAGCTAAACAGATTACACCGAGTTAATTAAAATATGCAATTTACATCTATTGCTATGATTTAGTTAAAATTAGCAGTTGAACATGCCAGTGGTGGTGTGGCTTTGGCTCTCTTAATACATACCAGTGGAATAAAAGTAGGCAATACCAAATAGGGTGTCTAATTTGTTTTTTTTATTTCTCCACTGTGGGACATCTCAGACATGGTCCTCACATCTCCCTTTCCAGAGATACGTCTGACAAATTAACCTTCAATCATTGTCTGTGCTCTATTTCCCACATCACATTGGTACATTTCTTTCTGAAATGAAATAAATCATTGTAGGCCCAAAGTAAACATGATGTGGGTTTGATTAAAAATGCAGAACCAGTGGTGATCACACCCAAATCTAATTTTCACTGATTCAAACAACAATAACTGCTTACATGGGAGGCAACTGATGGCATTAATCATGTATTCAAGTCATTGCTTAAAGCTGGGGTTACAACACATATTTCCAGTCAAAAAATCAGAGAACCTGGCCAGCCAACCAAATGGCGCTTTGTACAAGACCTGTAAATTCAGCTGAACAGCAAGGACACCTATGACCAAATCATATACTATTTTATTACACATCAGGCCTGATTCTAAACGGTTTACCATCACTCTGATTTGGTAAATGTTTTTTTCTCTGTACCCAAGCACAAGAACAGCCAGTTTGGGCTTCCAGTTTCTCTCAGTTTGCTCAAGCAAAGGGCCTCTCATTTTTATTCACAGCAGGCAATGTTAAACAACCTCTTATAATCGGGGATGTGGCTGTGTTCAACTCATTTTAAATTCAGTTAAAAACTGAAAAGTGGTGTAGCGATTTTACTACAAATATCTTCTACCACTCTGTGAAAATCTTTTTACGCCCTCTTCATCTTTCCTCTTACTGCCAACAATAAAGGTGCATCATAAACATGTACTGAATGCTCTTGAGAGATGCTTGCAATGCTATCTAGATCCTTTGCGGACATTTTTTGCTGCAATTAAGGCTATTTTATGTGCATGTATGAATGAACCAATACATTTAATTTATTTAATTTTTTAATGGTCAACCAGTTCTTGGAATTTAGGAACCTGTTTTACCAACCTTTGTGATGTGATGGATCAGAGGTCAACATTTACTGAGAAGCAGTTTTCAGCTTTAGACACAGACCTGAATTCCTTACATTTTAATCTTATTACATAAAGCAGGGATGTAAAACTCCAGTTCTGAAGGGCCAGATTCCTACAGAGTGTGGTGATATTCCTGATCAAACACACTTGTTTCAACTCTGCAGGTTATTACCAGGTTTAGTTGTAGTGTCAGTGCAGAAAAATCATCAAACTGTGCTGGACACCGGCCCTCCAGGAGTGTGACATCCCTGTTATAGAGGGCGAAATTCCCAAACCAGTTTTACTTTAGGGAACATTGTTTCCAATGTGCTGTATTATCTGCTGATGCATCTTTTGCTCTTGAGTGATTAAGCTCTTCCTGCTTATGCTATGTAGTGTTAAATACTACAAAATTGCCTCCATTGTTTAAAGTCATAATCCAAACTAAATTCTAAATTCTCATATGGCTGCTTTCCATGTAACTGCATTTTATTTACCTTCCCAACTTCTTTGGATTTGGGATGTATGTGTGTGCTCGTACCTGCTCTCACGAGCGTACAACTGTAGAAATACTCCAAGGCAGTGCCGTAGCTTTTGGTCCTCCTCTGTTACAGGATTATACCACAGAAGTATCAGACGAGACAGCAGCTTCGGACTAACAATCCGTCCACAGTACATTAGCTTTACCAAACCTTCCACCGTCTCAGTACGAAGCTCACACACCTAAGACACACACGGACGCACAGTTTTGCTTAGGGTTCCCCATTGGGAAACTGAATTTGATGCGGAACTACTAGCATTTCCAAATTTTCATAAAACCACATACCTCACTATCCAGGAACTCTGAGAGCAATTTTAAGATATTCTGTACAGGGTTCTCCTCCTCTTCTGGCAGTTCATCGTAGTTCAGCAGATCAGTAGGCTTGTCCTCCAGGAATTTCAGTCCATTTAGGAGAAGCTGGTCAATCAGAGCTCTGAGAGCACTGATCCTGATCTTAGGTTCATCCAGCTGGGTTATCTACAAACACACACAGCACAAAACATGAATAATGTGTTTATATGTTTTTAGTGTGCCTATGAAGCCGGGTTCTGGATAGTACTGGTTTGTGTTTTTGAAACCTCTTTTCCTTTAAAAAAGAAGGCCTTAACTGTATATTGTTTATTCTTCTGAATACAGTGCTATTCACCAACATTCTGTGCTGTTGCTTATACGTAATCCCACTGAATCTAGTCAGAAGACTGCTGCTATTCAGTCAATTCAGTGACTCATGCATATAAACACAGACCACCCATTTTCTTTACAGTAGCACATAATCCTATTATTAACGTTACACTTACACTTTTCTTTTGGGAAACTGAATTTGATCCTAAAAGCCCAAACACTATCTCAGCCAGGCTGTGGCATATTTAGTTCAGTTCAAGCCAAGAAGGCAAAACAGCTTTTGGTCAACAAAGTCAATGAATAATTACTGTAGATAAACATGATATTAGTATTTAAAATGATTGTGAATGACTGCACTACAGTGCTCAGTTGCTTTACATACAGAGAACCAGTTCAACACCAGCTCCATGCAGCACACAGCTGTCCAAATAATCCGTTCTTAATGCTACTCTCCTGCCAAATATGTTACATAGAATGACCGTCTTCACTGCTCTTAATGAAGTGTTAATTGCGGAACCTCATCTCAACAATGATAAAATAAGATAACTGTACATCCCTAATACATGTGTGTGTGTGTTTGTTTGTATGTGTGTAATACCTGCAGTAGCAGTACTAGGTGTGTGTTGGCAAGATCTTTGCTGTGAAGTGCCGCTGTACCCAAACACACAACAGCCATGTTTCTAACAGCAGGGTTAGGGTTTGACACACTGGGGAGAATCTACATACAAGAAAATCATTAATTAAAATAATTATACATGCAAATAATTAATCAAAATAAACATGCAAAGTGCATCATCCAGAGAGAAAACATTATTTATAGTTTCATTATCTTGCCAAGTTTGAATGAAAATCCATGGAATGATATGCCAGGCCCAGCTAGCTCAGCCTAATCCAGAATACTCTCAGTGGATAGATCAGAATGAGTCACAACTTAATGCAGGTATGTTAAGCTGGCCAATGAGAAAGTGCATTAGGTTTTTCCTCATATTTCCATCGAATATCTGTGCATGTTGAAACACTATACATGTGAATACACAGATACAGTTGGAGTTACAGTTGTATTTAATAACATTAATACCCTTTTAGCAGCAAGCACCTGCATCAAACATTTACTGCAGCTGCAAATAACCTTTATACAATGTTGAGGAGGACTGGCAGTAATCAGGGCTGGGTGTGGCTAGTGAAATTGAACTTAGCTTTCCAAAAATAATGAGGTTAATCATTTAATTCATTTGGCGGTGGGGGGTATGTTTTTACATAGGACCAGGATTTTTTCAATTAATATATGAAATAATTTAAAACTTTTTGTATTTATTCAGGTTATCTGTGTCTGATTTACAAATCTGCCTGATAATTTGTAACACAAGTGTGACAAATGTGCAAAAACAAAAATGTAAGGGGCAGGTTTTCACAGCACTGTATTGTCGTTGGTGAGCAATTGGGTGCTTATACAAGTTAAAAAAAAACAAAAAAAACAAAAAAACAAAAAACAAAACAAAAAAAACAAAAAACAAAAAAAAAAAAAACAAACAAACAAACATTTTGTATTTGTTGGGATGTTTTAGCATCCAAAAGGAATAGTGTTACTACGCAATGTTGATTGTATATGACAGTAATACAAATAAAACATTAAGTATAACCTAATAAATATATTTACAAAACTGCACACTTCAATCACATCATGTTTTTATTGTCTATATTACATATTGCATGACATACTTGCATTGTTTGCAATAAAACGTTTTAGTATTTTTGTATTGTTTTAATGCTTCAGTGTTAAGCTAATTATCCTTAAATATGTTGTATCTGTTAATAAGTCCCAAAGTTAAACTTCTACAACCACATTTTTAAAATGTCCAAAATTACTGACATTTTTGTTAATATCACACACCCCTATATTAAAGAATCTTGGAGCTCCATCTAGTGTCAATTTAGCCATTTCACCGGCTGAAGTTTGAAATGCAACAAATGTGGGATGTAAAGTTTAGTCAGAAAAGTTATACTGGGTTTTCAAAGCTCAAGAATGTAACTTCCCTCTCTTAATATATACAATGTGATAATTTTGGGAGAAATCATACCATTAACTGAGAATTGTAGCTAATGGTAGAAAGCCTTCAAACAGTTAAACTAGCTAGCTTACATGACTCAAAAAGTATTATACACTCATCTGAGGCACAAAATGATTCAGCCTGCTGTTAAATTTATTTTATAGTTACAGTCCCTTATAGTCCATTGTGTGCATTAGTGTAAATGTACTGTACCAGAGACTCTATCAGAGCAGTGAGGGTGGGGCAAATTCTTCTGTTGATGTTCATCTGTTTCAGAACCTCAGCAGTCATCATCAGACACTTCAGCAATGTCTCCGGATCATTCTACGATATATACAAAAAATAAACATTTAAAAACTATACATGAAGTCTTCATCAATGTATTTTACTTTTAGTATGGATTATTGTCAAGAACAATGTTGTGTTAAGCTTATTTTAAAATAAAGATCATTAGGTTTACTCTGGCCTAGAGTTTAAACTGTGCATGAAAACTTGACCTAAAACCTGAGACAAACGTGCAAACAAATGCACAAATGAACACACACAAACACACACACAGAGTGAATACCAGTGCTATGGCACAATGGTAATGAGAGTGGATCTACTTAATGTATTCCTAAAAAGGCGGTCAAAACAAGTGTTCCATAGTTTTTTTTCTTTCTTTTTTTGCCAGGTAAGCAAAATCCCAAGTACACCGTTTATTCACAATTACCTGTTGATGTAGCACATAATATATATAAATATATATAAATAATTCAGATGCTTCATAGTAACAAACTTTCATGTACAAGTCCAAAGAGAACACAGATAACCCAAAATCATGATGAGCTTATTTATTTCAATATACAGATTTCTAAATATCAGAGGTAACAGATGTATACCATACTAAAAGCATCCATTCTGATCAGATCTAACTGCTAACAATAGAGAGTAAGGTCTTTAAGATTACCAACTTAAACACATTACATAAATGTTAGCATATTGTGAAATTTTTTTTTTTATACAGTATCTCAAAAGTTAGTACACCCTTCACATTTCTGCACATATTTTATCTTTTCATGGGACAACAGGTGAGTACACCTCAAGTGAAAATGTCCAAATTGTGCCCATAATAGCGATGTTCCAATCAATCGGCCGATTGAAAATGTATGTGAAAGATTTATGCCCATCACAAAAACCGATCACCTGTAGTTCACACCTGCAGCCTGCAGAGGCACTGTGTGCAGTGTCCTCTGCCCCCTTTCCTTCACACTCTGCAGGTGTGCGGCAGCAAATCCTAATTACACTGTCTAAGAGTGATGTAAAGTTTGCATCCTGCAACACATGCAACATAAAAATATCTTGCGTTGGAAGCACATTAAAATGCTTCAACACAATGAATTTCATACGACATTTAAAGAACAAACACTGGAAAGAGTTTGGGCAATTTCAGTGCTACATCCCAAACTGTGGATGAGCAGAGGAACAGACTCATGCCTGAAAAAGCTGAGATGCTCCTCTTTATTAAAAAAAATGGATGTTTCCTTTTTTACTTGGCATTATTCGATTTAGGCAATGTTGTGATATTTATTTGACTTTTTGTACTATTTAGCCTGTTGAGAACCTTAATGTTTTTAGTCTGTTAAAGACCATGTTACTGATAGGAAATGTAAGAAGTGTTCAGTTGTCCTTTTGACTTGAATAGTTGCTGCATTAGGCCTCAAAGATTTTTGTATTTTGTCTCTTGGAAAATGAAAGTAAAAATATGTTTTTGTCTAAATTAAGGTGATTTTATGGTTCCTGTTTTCCATATCATGTAGCCAGTAGCACTCATCACAAATTAAAATCTTTTTTACAGCCAATCCATGTGATTGGTATTGGCAGCACAAAACCTGATCAGAGCAGCCCTAGCCCATAGTGTCAATATTTTGTGTGAACATCATTATTACCATAGATACTTGAATAATCTGTGCAATTAGAAAAAAATAAATAAATAAATAAAATTGGTGCCTAAAAATCAGGGTGTGCATTAGTCGAAAATTAGGTCAGCAACACTGTTCTTCCACTCCCCCACTCTACTATTATAGACACATGCACACGATACAGGGTACTTAAATGAATGTAAGGGGGGGGGGGTTAAAAAAAAACAAAAAAAAAACAAGGCTCATATGTTGAGCAGCACCCATTTCTGCATTAAGAAAGACATACATTTTACAAAGTCTACATTCAAAAGGGTCTCCTTCCAGAAAACCTCATCTCTCCTGTGGAGGTGTGTGCATGTGAACGTTTTTTGTTGCAAGCTTTTCACCCCCGGAGCATTTTTCTCCCAGTGTTTGCAGTTTGCATGCTTTGTAAATGTTGTTGTGATGTGACTCAGCTAGCCACCATAGGGTGTAGATAGATGTCCACTTTCTCTAGCCTACCTGTCCTTTCAATTTCAGTACATTTCATAAAATTCTGAAGCAGCAGGCACCATAGTTCTTCACCTCACAGAGTGTGTGATTATTGGGCATCAAATATCGGCATTGGGTCATGTGTCCGTAGTCATCAATATCATCACCCTATTGTCTAGGCCCAATACATACACATACACACACACAAACCTTCTCAATGCGCTGCTCTTTGATGTGATCTTGTTGTGGCTCATCCTCCAGTCTTCTCCGGGACTCCTCCAGCTGATCAATCGATTCCTTCAGCTCGGCCGCACGCACAAAATCCTTACGATCAATACACTCGTCCAACTCCTGCTTACACTCCATTATACGCACCTTCATCTCAGCCAACTGAGGGGACAGACAGACAATTATTCAAAACTCATTATGGAACACAAACTGGCACCATCATGACATTGTATCTAATGTAGCAGAATTATTTTATTACTCAGCTGGATGTTGATTGTGTAAAAATGTTAAATACAATAAACAATGTATTCACTTTCCATAGTAACATTAATTCATGTCAAAACAAAGCAAAAATACTATGACTTTTTTATGTGATGCCACTTTTACTGAAAAACAACACATGAAGATTTGGATTTTAAAAACAAAAAGTTGAATTCATGTTACAATTTAATGCAATACACCATTAAATGCAATCAGCTACGATGTATTGCATTCCACTGTGTGGCGCTGTGAACTAGACAAAACAAACGTAAATCCCATGATTGTATTTTATTCAGTAGCGTGTGTGAGTGTGTGAGAGAGAGAGAGAGACAGAAGTAAAGCTCAGATTTGTATAGGTCTAACACCTACTTTCATACACTGACACGTAAACTTTGAGAAACTGTTGATTATTCATCAGTCCGAGTACACTTCTATATATATTTTTTTCTTTGATCCGTCATGCTCTTAAACCTTCTAGAGAAATTACAAGATATGCTGTGACTTAAGACATACTGTGGTGCATGAAATCTGATCTAAAAGTTCATCAGACTGTCACATCAGTCCTAAATGTAGATATAGAGAATCAAACAAAGAAGACCAAAATATGCATATTGGTCATTTATTTATTGAGGAAAATGATCCAATATTACATGTCTGTGCACTGCAGAAGTATGTGAACCTTTAGGATTAGAAAATACAATTTGATTAAAGTTTTTAAAAATTTAAAACTGACTTATTAAAATACAGACATCTGTTCCTGACTAACTACATGTTTTGAAAAAGTTTATTTACTAATTTTATAATGATTTATATAAATGAAGAACCACGTTTGGATTTCGGCCCAAAATTTTCATTTCGGTGCGCATATATTCTTGCATGCAACCAGCATTTAGTTACCTCAGCTGTCAAAATTGCCTCAGCATATAGTTTTCGTATCACAATATTAGTAGAATAACTTCATTAAATGTAACAATAACCTGCATTTAAAAATAACATTGCTGTTTGCCCTGCTGCTAGCTGCTCCACTTGGATCCACATTCTTCAAACATAAGTTGCACACCATTGCATTGTGGGATTCACTTAACGACTAAGGAAGCATTCACAGCTCCCTTGGTAATCGGTCAAAATAAGGTCCCTCAGTAGGCAGCATTTTGAGGTACTTAAGAACTGAGACAGCCATCTTCTTGGGGGCACACACTGAGACAGACACACTGTCTTCTCTGAAACCTTAAGGTCTCAATGTGGTCTAAGCGGGTTTGGAGTACGTTTGGTTATGGATTTTTACAGAATAACCATTAGGTGACTTGAGAACTACCATTTCTTAGCAACATTAGCCTCTCAGGTCCAGCGCTAAAGTAAAGAAGAAAAACGTCTATAATCACATTTGGGCTAAGAGGAAATATGTAAATTTAAGTCATAAGTGAACAATTCCTCCAAGTACTTACAGAGTAAGTAAATCTGACTTACTTTGACTTGTTTCTTCCGTTGCTCGTTCTCATCCACACAATCCGTAACTGGCACAATTGGTTCTCTCACATCAGATATAATCTCAGCTATCTGTTAGAAACACACAATATTTAACACAGAGCATTATAGCATGAATCTCACATATCTAATTCTGTAATATATTTGAGGGGACATTTCAGATGTTTTACTGTAGCTGAGTAACCTTACACCTAAACCAAAATATTAACCTCCATAAAATCAGAAAACGTTACCTTTATTCCCATCATTAGGATATTGTAGATGTCCTGGTAGACAGCTGCGCCGACTTTGGACTTGATAACACAGTGGACCAACACCAGCAGATGACATGGCTCTTCAAACAATCACTGAATGTGGAAACTTCACACTAGACCTCAGGAAGTATGGATTGGACCACTCTTCCTCCAGACTCTGGGACTTTCATTTCCAAATGAAATGCAAAATTTACTTTTAGTAATTATTTGGGGAGCCATGTCATCTGCTGATGATTGTCCACTGTGTTATGTCAAGTCCAAAGTCAGTGCATCTACCAGGACATTTTAGAGCACTTCATGCTTCTCTCTGGAGCTTTATGGAGATGTGGATTTCACTTTCCAGCAGGACTTAGCACCTGCCCACACTGCCAAAAGTAGCAACACTTGGTTTAATAACCAGTATCACTGTGCTTGATTGGCCAGCAAATTCACCTGACCTAAACCCCACAGAGAACGTATGAGCTATTGTCAAGAAGATGAGAGACACCAGACCCAACAATGCAGATGAGCTGGAGGCCGCTATCAAAGCAACCTGAGCTTCCATAACACCTCAACAGTGCCACAGCCTGATTACCCTCATGTCACGCCACACTGATCAAATAATTCATGCAAAAGGAGCCCTGACCAAGTACTGAGTGCATATACTGGACATACTTTTCAGTAGAACAACATTTATGTATTCATCTTTTTTTTTTTATTGGTCTTATATAATATATGTAATATACAAGTTTCACATTTTGAATTGAATTACTGAAATAAATTACTGTAACCTTTTGATATTACATTTTTTAAGATGCACTTGTATATTTACTGTGTTATGCCAAAGCTATAAACTGAGTATTTATTGAGTATGCTAGCAAAAGCAGGCCTTTTATTTCATGTAATTCTAAAATGTACAAATGCAAAGCAAATGGGGGAAATGCTGGTTTTCAGAAATATTTTTGACAGTGTGGTGTTTTTGTTACTGCTTAATAAACTTAATATATTGCTTTAGATATTAATTTGTGTCCATGAATTACAGGGTAGTATTTATTAGCTTATTGCCAGCACCTGGTACACAGCATTATTTACACACACAGCCAGCGTTAATCACATACATACACAGAGCATTACTTACACACAGCTTTAACCTCATGCACTCTTGCTGATCATTATATGCATACATTCCATTAAATCACACACTAAAAACATACCACTCCAATACGCTGCTGGTCATCGTGGAGAATTCCCACTAGTTTCTGAACCAGCTGACCAATCAGAGATAGTGGAGTGTTGGGCAGCAGCAGAATCTCTTGCAGCACTGCTACCACACGCCTCCTACACACAGTGCACCAATAACAGAATATATTACCAACAACAAAAAAGCAACTGACGGTCTATGAAACCATTAAAAAAATGTATAAGTAATTTTTTGTTTGACTTCTGTATAAACCAACATACTAACACTACAGAGTAAGAAGTCTATTTAAATGTGAATAAACAATGTTACCTGATTTAAAACCTTGTAACCATAACAAGTCATGACACTAGGGAAGGATGATGACACAATGTGGACATTTCACTGTGAGGTGTACACACTTTGTGTTGCCAGCTATTTGGTTATTAATGACTGTGTGTTGAGTTATGTTCAGAACACAGTAAATCTATACTGCTATACAAGCTGTACACTGACTACTCCAAGTATATCCAAGTTTGATTTCTGTTGTGTTGTCCAATGAAAAGATAAAATATGTACAGAAATATGAGAGGTGTATTCACTTTGAGGTACTGTATACATATACATTGGTGTGCAAAAGTTTGGGCACCCCTGTTAATTTTCATGACTTTCCTTTATAAATCATTGGTTGTTTGGACTTCAGTTAAATATATCATATAGCAGATGAACACTGATATTTGAGAACTGAAATAAAATGTATAGGATTTACAAAACATGTCCAATAATTATTTAAACAAAATTAGGCAGGTGCAGAAATTTGAGCACCCTTAACATTTTATTGATTTTAGCACTAATTATTAGAACACAAAATTAGTTTTGTAAGCTCATTGACCCTTGACCACATACACAGGTGAATCCAATTATGAGAAAGGGTTAAGGTGGCCAATTTTTGACCAGTTTTTCTCCTCTTTGCATCTTCTCTGAAGTGGCAACATGGGAGCCTCAAAAGAACTCTGAAATGACCTGAAAAAGATTGGTGTAGGGGAAGGATACAAAAAGCTCTTTCAGATTTCAGCTGTCAGTTTCCACTGTCAGGAACATAGTGAGGAAATGGAAGACCATATGCACAGTTCTAGTTAAGGCCTGAATTGGCCGGCCAAGAAAAATCTCAGATAGGCAGAGGCGAAGGATGGTGAGAACAGTCAGTCAACCCACAGACCAGCTCCAAAGACCTATATCATCTTGATGCAGATGGTGTCACTGTGCATTGTTCAACTATTCAGTGCAGTTTGTGCAAGGATAGGCTGTGTACACGCCACAAATAGTCTCACTTGAAGTATGATGAAGCACATTTGGACAAGCCAGCTACATTTTGGAATAAGGTGCTGTGGACTGATGAAACTAAAATCGAGTTATTTGGACATACAGTGGAAGAAATAATTATTTGATCCCTTTCTGATTTTGTAAGTTTGCCCACTGAGAAAGGACAGTGAATAATTTTAAGGGTAGGTTTATTTCAACAGTGAGAGAGAGAATATCAAAAAGAAAGTCTAGAAAATTACATTGTTTAAAATATATAAATGTATTTGCATTTTGTAACAGAAATATGTATTTGATCCCCTACCAAATATTAAGAGTTCTGGCTCCTACAGACCAGTTAGACATTACAAAAAACATCTGACTGCTGTGCTTGACAGCAAGGGTTTTGCCACAACGTATTAAGTCTTGTTTGCTAGAGGGATCAAATACTTATTTCTCTCTGCAAAGGCCAATAAATTCATATATTTTATACAATGTAATTCTAGATTTTCTTTTTGATATTCTATCTCTCACTGTTAAAATAACCCTACCATTAAAATTATAGACTGTTCATATCTTTGTCAGTGGGCAAACTTACAAGCAAGAGATCAAATAATTATTTCCTCCACTGTATATCTATAAATATCAGAATAAAAAAAAAAAAAAAAAAACTGTCTAGATGTGCAAAAATGTCACTGGATAACCAACAGAAACCTTGAATTGTGTTCAAGATGTTCAATATATTTCAGATTTGATGTATTTATGTGCTCTGGGATACATGTTAGGAACAGGCTCACTTGCCACACTGTCCACCAAACCCGTCTCTCTTTGCCCTTTCTGCCTACTCCACAGAAAAATAAACAGAGGATGAGAGACTGCTGCTTAAGGTGTAATAAGCTCTTCTGATAATATCCCCTTTCATCATTCCGCCCTACTAATAAGTGAGCTTTTACTACCCATGGTGTCCAAGTAGTGATGGTGTTGAAGTATGTTGATGTTTACTGTACCTGCCACCTTCTTCAATTGTGTCTAAACAGCCCACCAAGTGAACAAGTTGTTGGCCAATGAACTCTTTAGTCATCACAAGCTCCAACTGAGTCAAATCAGCCCTCTGATCCTCCGACAGCAACGGAACACTTGTCAGATAACTACCGCGGACACACACACACACACACACACACACCAGATTAACCTGTTTGTTAAACAGTAGGCAGTGGGATTAACAATCTTACATGCTTTCACTATGAACAAGCTAATAAAATGTACACAAAATTATGAATGCAAAGGTTTAAATCATTCAATTGTTATTATAATAAAAACAGTCTAGACCAAAACTTCTGCTCTCAGCCAGTTGTGTAAGATGGCAGGTGCAACATCCAGCTTTTCAGTTTTTGCTAATTCACAAAAGCTCACAATAGATACCATTGTGTCAAAAACCACGTCAGGTCTGTGAGACTAAAGATTCAGACAAAGATCTGGGCACAGTTGTGTGGGTTCAGAGTTTATGTGATGTATTTTTACAGACACAAATGAGATGACTGTGTGTTGGTAGTAAATGTGGATAATTGTGTAAAATAAGTCATTATTTTAACCAGGATAATGAGGTCAATCAATTAATTTAAACACACAACTGAATGCAAGATATTACCCTCATGTTTCTCTTTTACCAGTTTTCACTTCTAAACACTATCAAAGTACAGAATAAGTTCAGAATAAAGTGGGAGGCAAGGTTTCCAATATGGACAGGCCCACATTCAAAAGATGAGGGCACTTCCCCGAACAGCAGAAATTCTTTGTTAGGTGTAAGGGTACCTGTAAAGGTATTCAGCAAAGATGGCAGGTTCAGGCAAAACACTCTCCAGAAGCTCCTCTTCCTCAACTCCTTTAGCCTTCACAAACTCACATACAGCCCTCCAGTACAGTACGTTTTCACAAGTCAGAGCATCGACAGGGATGAGCCTTCTACACACAGACATACACAATTTGGATCACTCAATTTTGGAACACCAATCTTCCAAGGTGTTCAGTAGAATTCTAGATAATGCATCTAAATCAAGATTACGGTAATCTAAATGTGTGCACCCATTTACAAACTGAAGCTCATGGTAAGATATAGAATGGAATATGGATTGGTGATGCATCTCATATGTTACAGTGGATTCATAGTCCACCACAAGCTGCAGACTGAATTCTACATGAGTAAGTGGAATGAACCTGTGTCAAATGTAACAGAATGTTTTAATAATGCACATAAATATATATGTAATTGAGAAGACGGGGAATAACCATCTTCATTATTACATGTTGGATAATAATGTACATGTAAATTCTCTCTCCCTTGTTTTTGTATAAGGTAAAGCAATGCTAATGGATTCCTGCAATTAAGTCTTTATGATGCTGGAGATGCCAGATGAAAAGTACAATTTTGGAAATTTACATATAAACCCTGCTTTTGTTTTATGCATTATTACAGCCATGGTAACTAATGTAGGTAGAGGAGCACAGAAAAGAGGAGGGGTGTTGCCCCTTGGGAAGTCAGAAAGTGACACTTGAATTTAAAATCTGAACACTGACATCAATCTGCCATTCATTTTCTATGGGGAAAAATGTTTAGACAATTTTATTTATTTTTCAAAAATAAATTAATTAATTAATTTAAAAATAAATAAATAAATAAATAAATAAATAAACAAACACACACACACCTCAAAAAGGATATTTGGCATTCAGGTGAAATTTATAGAAAACATAAAAAGTTCAAGCTACAGTGATATAATACATGTAGTCCTTGAGTTACGACGTTGATCCATTCCTACGTCGCGTTGTAAACCGAATTTTGTGTAAGTTGGAACATACGTACATATTGTACATAAATAACATACTGTAAGCACTTATCCTATCCTAACACAGTAATTATCAAAAAACACATAAAATACGTTTAATAATGAAATAAAACAGCTGCGTAACCGTGTATTCTTCCGCCGCGCACACCAAACACGAAACAAGGCTTTATACAGTAAATGGGAGATGTGTCGTAACCACGAAACATCGTAACTCGGGGACCACGTAACCCGGGGACTACCTGTATCATGAAAAGTAGAGCATTTAAGTAGAAGCATGCAACTGTGATTCTCATCTCAAACTATTTACTGAACAAAAAGTCAACAACAGTGGTGGGTACACACCCAACAAAAAATGTCAATGTCTCAATAACATGTCATGTGCTCTCGAGTGTCACAGCTTGACATCGACGTCTCATGATGTTCACAAGTTGACTTATTGTCTGCTGAGACATGACATCCCACTCTTCTTGAAGGGTGGCCCTCAGGTCACTGAGGTCCTGTGGTACAGAGTTACAAGCCTCTACATGGCAACTCAGCTGATCCCATAGGTTTTCTATGAAATTCAGGTCTGGAGAAAGTGCAGGCCATTCCATTTGAGGTACCCCAGTGTCCAATAGTCGTTCTCTAATGATGCGACCTCAAAGAACTGGAGCATTGTTGTCAACAAAGATAAAATTAGGCCCGTGTTGTGTGCTTGTCACTGCACCATTCAAAGTGTAGGGCAGTTCTGTGTTGACTAGACACACCGGCCCACACTGTAACACCACCACCAATGGTCTGCCTGGTGACAACAGTGGCTGATGCATAGCACTCTCTGGTTAAAGTTTAAATACAAAATAGGATTGTTCCTTATTAAAACACATTGGTCAACCACTATTGCACCAATCATTGAGGAATTCCATTTTAAATTCCAGCCTGAGGCAACTCACCTATCATCTAGCTTGGCTCCACTCTGCAACAGGTAAGCAGGGCTTTCTGCATTAAAGAACAGAGCATGCAGGGCTGATATGGCAGTCTCAGCACAATTCTCAACATCCAGTCTGTGCAGCAGCTGCAGAACATCCCCATCCAGGAGTTTCAACCATGCAGGTAGCAAACATGCCTTTACTACATCCTTCACTGAATCTGAAACAGAGTTGGCCACAGTTATGCCAGTCTTGGTCATGAATCTCTGGAATATATGAATGTGTGTGGAGAAAACATTTTAATCTTTTGACTAAAAACCTCACTCCAAATTTCTCTAATGCATGCTCTTTTATATGTCTGGAATACAATCAACAAGATATGTAGAACTAGCCAGAATAACACTGTAATTACAAGCTCACATCTGGTCTAACATTACAGAGCAAATGAAGCCAAAGTCAATCTTTCAGAGGTGCAAAAACGATCAAATATAACCTTGTGTGTTCCAGTAGCCATTTGTCAGTTTAAAAAAACCCTCTGTAATAATTTTATTTCTGTCTACCTACCTCTACTGTTATGAACTACATATAATTACAAATAATTGTAGAGAAGCAACATTATAGTGCACTGTGAAATGTACTGAAACTGGATTTGTATGTTCACTTCTATGTTCAGCAATCCTTTTTAAAGAGTTACTCATTTTCATTACATGGAAAAAAATCATATGGACTTAACATTTACAATGCCTTTGATCTTAAAAACAGTCCCTGTATATGGAGGACTAGAAGTTTTACACTTATAGGTAAGATTGCACTGGGCAGGAGTTCTACTTTTAAATAATCTACAGAAGAAACATCTTGTAGCCATGTCTGAAATGAAATGGGGAGAAAATCAGATTTTACCACTAACTGCAAGATATTTGATAGACAACTATGTCGGAATACATGAATGCATGTCCCAAAGTTCAGAAATTACAGCTGCATCTAAAATATCAGAATAATATAAAAAAATTAATTCCTCAATAATTCAAATCAAAAAGTGAAACTCATTATATAGATTCATTACACAATGAGTGATCCATTTCAAGTGCTTATTTATTTTAATGTTGATGATTATGGCCTACAGCCAATGAAAACCCTAAAGTCAGCATCTCAAAATTAGAATACAAGACCAATTCAAAAAATTATATGAATACATAAATGTTGTTCTACTAAAAAATATGTACAGTAATGCACTCAGTACTTGTTCGGGGCTTCCTTTTTGCATGAATTACTGTATGAGTGCAGCGTGCCATGGAGGCAATCAGCTTGTGGCACTGTCCTGCTGGAAATAAAGTTCGTCAGCAGAGGGAAGCATGAAGCAGATGACATGGCTTCCCAAACCATATCTTAATGATTGTTTGCAGTCTTTGGTGTCCCGACAGAATGGAGCCGATTGTTATTACGGGGAGCCTGGTTAGCAGAATGACTGCTCTAAACACCATAGTTTTTGTTTAATATATGCAAACTGCTCCAGTAATGCAGGCTTAGAGATCAATCTGAGCAAGCAAAGTCAAGTGTGTGGTGTAATACTGCTTCCACTTGAGAAGTCAAAGTTCACATTAGGAATTTTCAACTGGAACGTCCCTGCAAGTTAAATTTCCTGCTTTAAAAGTCAGAATTGGAATGAGATGAAAAGTAGTATGAATGAAAAGTATTAAAAGCTATATTACACTAGTTATTAGCACTTTTGCCTGTTTGTGTCTCATTGTCAAAGAAATTGATGTTCTTTATATTCCCAAGTTGACTTGGATAAGCCAACTTATTATTCTTCATATTCATTAAACTCGTCAGAGTGAAATAGTTGTTCATCTTATTCACTTGACTTTTCAGAGTTGAATTTCTTCATAATTTACTTGAATTAATATTCTTATGTTGGCTTCTTATTTGGTTTGTCAAAGGATAGCTACTGTTCATTTTCCTAACTCTTAAATTGACTTGGTTCATTGCTGTCTTCGTAATTCATTTTGTCAAAGCCAAATAATTTTTCTTATCAAGTTGGCTTAAAAATTATTATTCTTATCTTGTGGCTTGGAAAAGCTAACTTACTGTTTGTCGTCAACTTCCTACTATTAATTTGGCTTGCCATGTATAATTAAAGATACATTTCATGACACTTAGCCATACATATCTTGACAGCCAAATTAACTTTAGAATTTTTTTTCAGGGCATACACACAGCGCATACACACATACCTGCTGAGTCATTGAGGCCTTGCTGCAGAAGACTGACTCTCTGGGCGATGGTCAGTGCCCGAATATGTACTTTTTCAGCAAGCACCTAAAATGCAAAGCCAACACTGTGAATCACAAAAGCACCACCATACCCACAGTGAAGCATGGTGGAGGCAGCATTATGCTTTGGGGCTGTTTTTCTGCAGCTGGGGCTTTAGTCAAGGTGGAGGGAATTATAAACAGTTCCAAATATCAGTCAATTTTGGTAAAAAAAAAAGGCCTCTGCTAAAAAGCTAAAGATGAGGATTTTCACTTTTCATCATGACGACGACCCAAATCATACCTCCACATCAACAAAAGAATGACTTCACCGAAAGACCCAGAGCCCAGACCTGAATTCAACTGAATAACAATCTGACAAATTTGAGCACTTTTGCAATAGAGTGGGAAGAGACTGCCAAATCGAAATGAGCCATGTTGACAGACTCCTACATAAATCCTCTGAATGCTCTCAAATTGAAAGGGCGCTACAAACAAAATATTAGCTTATATTTATGCAACCACATTATTATTTTAGATCTTTATTTTCATTTTTCCACCCCAAAAAGTTTCTGTTTATTTTTCAATGGAATTGTACAGATGATAGGGGGCATTAAAAGTGAAGTCCTGAATTGTTTCACCTTTTTTGAAATTTTATTTTTTACATCCCAAAAACCTGACATTTTAACAGTGCTTTAAGTTTAAGGTGTCGCAAACTTTCATATGTGCTTAGGCCAGATGAAGTGTAACCTTGCAAAGCTTGTCCAAGCTTAACAGTAGCTATGAGAACACAGGTTAATATTCATATGGCCACAGCCCAACCCAGAGCATACCTGATAGGCCAATTTTCTGACTTTTTCTTTAACATCACGGGTGCGTTTGAAGATTCTGGGGAGTGTGACAGCTGAGGGAGCAACACAGGACAGAACAGCTCGACGAACCTCAGCGTTAGAGTCATTATCCAACAGCAGCGTGTACGCTACACACACACACACACACACACACACACACAAACACAAGGGCTCAGCCTCAAGAAATAAAACATTCAGTACCAAGTTAGGGCTATGACAATTACTTTAAAAAACCTGCTCTTTTAGTACCATGCTTATTCTGAAATAAAGCAGAACAGTAGGTTATTTCTTTAGGCATAGCATTTGAATTTCCCCACTGTGGGACTAAAATTATCTTATCTTATCTAGATCACATTAAGCATGTTCTTTGATGGATACAAATAATTAGCAAAATGAGCAAATGTTCATTGCAATTATTAATACAACAATTAATCATCAGCAAAAATGTCATGTTTGACAACGCTATGCAATATTCAGAAGTCAGTCCTCTCCATCAACATTAAATTCAGTATGAAAGAGCTGCAGAGAGTAATGTGAAAAATACTTTCAAAAGATATCCAACTTCAATTTCACAAATGGGCATAATTCAGCAAAATCAGCAGAAAAAACACTGGACACATGAAACTGGTATGCAGGTAACAGGACACTAAAGGAAAGTTACCTTTAATAGTGGGACACTGTGGGTCACTGGGGTCCTGCAGTCGGGCCATAGCAAGTGCAGCCTGAATTCGGACATTGGGGTATTTATCAGTGACTCGGACCAGCATAGCTTTGTGGATCCGTTCACAGATTTCATCGTCAACCTGAGCATTTTCACTTAGATTCCCAAGCAGCTTATTAACCAGCTGACACACACGGAAACGAACAGCATGGCTATTCGCTGTGTGAGACTGAGAAAAGGAACAGAAAAGGAGCAAATGGCATTTCTCATAAAAAGAGCAATTTTATAGAAAATAAATGTGATATGAAGGATTAAGGAAAAGTTAGAGGAAAATTGAGTTTTAAGGCAAGACAAATTTGCAACTATAACTCATTCAGTAACTAGGAACTGCTACAGAAAAACCTCGGTCCCACCTCTGCTTAGGTCTTTGCTTGTGTACATATGGTGTCGATGGAGCATATGGTGCCATCAGTTCTGTTAGATAAGTGAGAGCTAGGCCTTTTAAGGGTTTATAAACTAATAATACATTTTAAAACATATTCTAAAAGTCAGGGGGCCAGTGAAGAGATGTTTATAATGTGATTTGTGGGTGCAAGTTAGCATTCTAGCAGCAGCAGTCTGAACCAATTGTAGCCTAGCAATCAAGTTATGTTTGATTGCAAAATAAAGTGCATTACAATAGCTTAAACGGAAAGAGATAAAAGCATGAATCATCTTCTCAAAGTTGATGAACAACTGAAATGGCTTTACTTTTGATATGTGACCGGTGACAAAAAAAAAAGTCAACATCTCTGTTTATCAAATTAAAATTCATAATCCAATAATACTCCCATGTTTTTTACAGTGGGTTGTAATTTTTTTTTGCCAGTTTCCTAAGTTCCATTGAGAGTTACACATTAGACCCTTTTGTCCCGACAGGACTAATTCAGCTATGGATTCATTAAAATTCAGAAAGTTCAGTGCCACCCAGGATTTGATATCAAAAAAAGCATTCACATTCTTCTGAGCTGGTTCTATTTCAGACGATGTTGGTCTGTGCTGCATTCCACAGGTCTGAACATTACTGGAGACCACGAGACCTGAATTGCCCACATTTTAAGTGCTAATCGCAAAAACTGATTAAACTATGCACAATACCCATAATTCCACACTGAAATTCAAGCCCTAGATACTAATATGGACCTATTACCAGTAACAGGTTATGATTGCTGCCAAAGATGCATCTACTAATTAGTGTCTATAAGTAATAATATACATAGGCAATCGGATATTGTGTTTTATATACATAACTAATTTGAACCACTCTGTAGAGATGTTTCTGTCTTCATGTAAGGGGGCATTTAGAGGATAAAAAGCAAAACCACTTGGCGACTAAATAGTTAATTGATGCAGAACCCTGAGCGGAGTGCACTGTATGGATTTGCTGCTGTGCTCAAAGCTCAATCAATGAGAATATGTTTCATGTAACGTGGTAAAGTGCATCACGCTGCATGAGGATGCATGTTGCATCCAATCGCAGAGACAAAAGCGCAAAATGCTCATCTTCTGAATGCCCCCTAAGAGGATGTTTCTGCTGATCAGTGTGTAAAAACACAAATAATGTTTAATGTGAGTCAATGTTCTATGAACATTCAAGTGAAGCAACAAAATTTTGTTTAAGCTGTAGAAAACAAAGGAAAGTCAGCATTACCTCCAAAAGGAAGTTGAGCAAGAAGTTCAGAAATGAGCCCTCATCTTCATCCTCCTCCTCCTCCTCTTCATTCACAGGTGTTTCAAAGCTAACAGCAAACTTCACTACAAAATCAATTACATTCTCCACAGCAGGTTCCCTGGTGTAGATGATCATGGCATACTTCAGACACCGGAGAAACTCCTCATGGAATTCTGACTTAACCTCCAGCTACAACACAATATAAAATATACATTTCAGGTCCTCAGTTAGAAATGAACACTTCTGTAACAAATATTTGAACTTTAAAAAGTCAGGTTCATTAAAATGTCAAAGCATTGACAAATTCTGTGAAGTCAATATGGCGGAAATTTGATTTTCTGGGGAAAGAGTATGGATGAGCACTGAGAAACAGGTTTAAAAAATGATTTGTTTGTACAGTATACTCATTATAATACTCTCAATAAAATTTCCAAATAAAATATAAGAACTTTTATATCATCATGCTGAACAGATCTGGCCAATGACAGTAGTGGCGATGAGACAACATGCTTGAGAAAAAAAAACATGTCACTGTATTATTAAAGTTAATTAATGTTTCAATTTTAAGTATTTTCAAAATAATCAACAATGATTTAATGCATCACTGTTCCTGCTGCTGGTATACAGTCAAAAGGAAAACAGGATATTCCATTGTTTTTAATGAAGCAGTGACTTGAAAATTAAGCTGCATCCAGTGTCAACGTTCTGATGATTCTACAAAACAAAGATATGTTCAGTTTAAAGCTGCAATCTTTGTAGTTTAATAACCCAAAATTCACACTTTAATTCAGTTTTTCCACGACAGGAAAACAAGCCTCTAAATCAGGGTCTGTACTACAGTTAAACCTGGTCATTACCTGCTAAGTTGAATTGTTTGTGTTTGATCAGGAAGATTACCAAGCTGCAGGAATCTAGCCCTCCACGACGGGACTTAAACACCTCTGCTCTAAATGGTCTAACTTTCCATGACATATATATGATAATCACAGTAGTGGATTTAGAATTAGTTTTATTGACAATATCCATTACAGGTATGGCAGAATTAATCCAAGTTTAAGGTCTTCTACCAGCCCAAACACTGTCTGAAGTGGATATCTGGAGCAGAAAGTTTGTTCTTTTTGGAAGTTTACATTAAGTCATACTATGAGCTAAAAACCATTGACTAGTCAATGAGACTATAACTAAGATTTGGATGCAAATTGAACTACAGGTCTACAGGTACAGGTATTATTGTGTCACAAATTAGAATAAATTAGCTTATTTTCAAATCAGTCTGTTGGTTTAGTGCATGGTGATATAGAAAACTAGGGCAAGTCTGTGTGAGACTTGAGTTTTCTTTGGGAAAATGGCCATGCTCTTTTTTTCTGCCTAGTTCTGAAAAATTAAATACTATGACTAATAAATTACAATATACTGGTTGATGCCAGCAGGTGCATGGCCTTTATCAAAAGTTAAAACTCTACAGACTGGACATTAGTGCAATGCTGAGTAATATCCAGACACTTTTTCACATTGCCTTGGAAACATCTGTAGAGATCAGTTCTTTCACATGATTTCCAATGACAAATAACTAATCAGATTTGTAAGGTTTACAAAAGTATTATGACTTCGGTGTATGTGTTCTATACAATTCTATACATGAATGGCACGTTTATTTTTTCTCTCAAAACAAGAAAAAAAAATAAGGTATTTGCAATGCCTGATTAAAGAGGCCGCACAAGTTTAAATATATAATTACCTTACCTTTACATATCTGTTCTTCAAACTGGCAACCAGTTTGGCTTTGTTGTTATGGGCTTTCTGAGCTCGCTTAAAAGCTTCCTGTATCTCCAGTTCATTATCAGCAGTCATGCTTGTGATCATAAAAAGAAAAACACAAGACTTAATTAGTATGTTATATCTTAGAATAATTTGTGTTTGTGTATATAACATGTGGACAGCAGAAAGGCTGCTAAAAAACAACCTCTTGATCCAAAATGAACTAGGTTAACATAAGATAACAAAAAAAAACATGTTAGCTGGACAATACACACGTTGGCTAACATAATTCAAAATCATATTTATACTATTCCTAACAAACCCTAAATAGCTCGACGATGTGCTTTGTTTTGACGTAAAACATCAGCTCAACGCTCTGTTAACGCAGTTGACTAGTTTCAACCAAACTTGGTGGTCTGTTAAGAGATAGTAAGCTAGATTGTTTAGGTTAAATGTTCTTGCTCATGTACGATATGAAACCGCTCAAGAAAGCCTTGACATAAAACTGTGTAAAAATCGTGTAAAAGTGCTGTCATTTTCCCTCTGAATGCAGCTAAATAACAGTACTGAACTAGTAAGTCGCAAAGTTGCTAAGCACCAAAGAGAAACGGAACAAACATACGAACTAACAAAATAACCAGTCACTATTACTCCTAATAAACAGAAAAATACGTTATTTTATACATTTAATGTAATAAAATTAAACTGTCAGAAACCTTTTAACTAAATTGCTCAAGCGACAACTTCTAAACTTACATAACAACCACAAGTACGAAAATCAAGCCCTTAATGCCATTAAATCGCTGTGCTAATAAAGCTGCTGCAAATTAAAGTCATTAAATTAATAACAATGCCATACGTTACTCATTCAGTTGTTCACGACTTATGTTTTCCCACAATGGCGCGGCTTTTCAAAACGGAGTCTCGCGATATCTTGCAGAATTCTCGCTCCCCTTTGAATCACATGAGCCATGGGAGCCAATGAAATTACAAAACTGCTATCATTTGGGAACCAGTTTTCTAAATATGTCGTATTCATATATTATTATTAAAACATTTTAGATAAATTACATGGCTAACTAAACTTATTTTATTATTACAACTATGTAATAATAAAAATGTGTTTATTACATTACTCCTGTAAAACTGCAGTTTTTTTGTACTATGAAGTCAGAAAGATAAAAGCGTAGTAATTTATAGTAATTTCCTCTTTTTCAGACTAAGAATAAATATGCACCTTCAGTCTCTTTAGAGTTTATATATATATCTGTCCTGATATATCTGTCCTTTATATATATATATATATAGTGAATTTTGACACAAGAAAAGGGATGTAAGAACATTTTCATGTGTGTATATATA
>BRDA01014337.1:93283-98656 GCA_036984385.1 Crenuchus spilurus | reverse complement strand
CAGCTTTATGAGGTAGTCACCTGGAATGGCTTTCAGTTAACAGCTGTGCCTCGTCAAGAGTTCATGACTTGCATTTCTTGCCTCTTAATGTGTTTAAGACATCAGTTGTGTGTCTACTTAGAAGTAAAATCTAAAACATGTTTTGGTTTATTTAACATATTTAAGTTTACTACATGATTCATTATGTGTTCCTTCATAGTCTGGATGACTTCAGTGTTCATTTACATAAATAAAAAAATAAAAACACTGAATGAGAAGGTGTGTCCAAACATTTGACTGCTGCTGTATATAAGTGTTTTTTATCTTTCAAGTCTTTTGGTATTTTATATAATGATAAAAGAATCTACAGAGCATCTACAGTAAAAAAATAATTAGAACTAAGCAAAGTTGTTACAAATAGATATACAGCATTAAATTGAAAGATTTAATGTTATACAATTTTTAATCGACCGGGTGGGACACACTTCTGTAGTCAGCCACCAGCCAATTCCATTTAGGTCCTCTTTTGCACTGTACCAAGTTCAGCTATCACTGACTATCTCATGGCAGCTTGAGTTGTGACTAACCATCTGGAAAATCCAAACTTGCCTAGGGCAGCACTGCTGCTGTTTCAGCAGATCCTCATGAACGCCTTCACTATGGAGCTAATCCAGCTCCAGTTGAATGTCTGAGGACCTTTCTTAATCATTCTGTCCTAACCTCTTTCTCTTGCCCTCATGCTGTAGGAGTAGTTAACACCTAGGCGGCAGCAATTTCAGTCACACAGTAATGCAATAAGATAGGCATCAGCGCTCTGGGTCTGCAAGTAGCTGAGTCAGCTTGGCTGCCTTTGTGTGCATGTCCTGATGCCCTGACAATCTTTTTTCTTGCAGTTACTGTCTGGCATGAATGTGAAATTGCAAAAATAATCTCATCAGTTGCTTCAGTCTCATATTGGTAGAATTTATTATAAGCTATTAAATTAATACTACAACCACAATTCCAAAAAAGTTGGAACGCTGTGTAAAATGTAAGATTTGCTAATTTTATCGAGCAAAGTTACATGAGTGGGTATAAAAAAGAGGCATAGAGGCTCACCAGTTTGCAAAAAATGACGTCTAACAATTTCAGAAAAATGTTCTTCAACTTGCTTACACATCTGAAAGGGCAGAACAGTGGTCTCCAGCTACAGGTACTTGGGTGTACACCTGAGTGACAACCTCACCTGGAGCAACAACACTTCCAGTCTGGTCAAGAAGGCACTTCCTCAGACAGCTGAGGCGAGCTGGTCTCGGAACCTCAGTTCTCAGATCCTTCTACAGATGTATGGTGGAGAGCGTCTTGTGCTCGACCATCACTGTGTGGCATGGCAGCTGTTCTGCAGCAGACAGGAAATCTCTGCAGAGGGTGGTGAAAGCTGCACAGAAGATTGTTGGTGTCAGCCTACCCACCACCATGGACATCTACACCTCCAGATGCAGGAAAAGGGCCACCTGCATCATGAAGGACCCCACCCACCCAGCACACTCACTTTTTGTCCCGCTCCCCTCTGGCAGGAGGCTGCGGTCCATAAAGTGTAAAACCACCAGACTGAGAAAAAGCTTCATTGCAGAAGCTGTTAGACTTTTGAACTCCACTTAGGAAACTCACACACTGCACTGACACTTTATTACACTTGGTCACTTTAACTTTAACTGTATGCTGCTAATATTTATTCATTTATCCACTCATTCATATAACTTGGTGCTAATCTCCCCATGCCGTGCTCAATACTCTGGACATTGTACAGTCTAAGTTACTGCTGATATACTGTTCTGCATAGTGTACAGTCTATATTTACATTGTGTAGTCTACATGTACATCTGTATAGCCTATATTATATCTGTATATATTCATAACAAACACTTTTTTATTTATATCAAGCTACTACACTGGGTAAAACTGGGACCTTGGGAATGTAATTTCATTCCACCTCATATACTACATGTGATGCGAATGACAATAACGTTTCCTTGAATCCTTGGATCCAGTATATAGAGGTTTTAGAACAACATATGCTCCAGACAATGATTCTTTCAGGCAAGGCCATGCAAGACAATGCTAAACCACATACTGCATCCATCACAACAGCATGACTGAAGAAAAAGAAGAAGAGTCAAGGTGCTGAACTGACCAGCCTGCTGTCCAGACCACATTTGGCACCCAGGACTGTTGAGTAGCTAGAATGCTAAATCAGACAAAAATGGGACAACATTTATCTCCCAAAACTCTACCAATTGGTCTCCTCATTATCCAAATGTTTATAGAATGTTGTTTAGAGGGGATGCTGCACAATTCTAGACATGGTCCTGTCCCAAAAAGATGTGTTGCTACCCTCAAGTTCAAGGTGAATGAATATGTTTTTAATGAAATGGAAAATGTCCCAATTTCAACATCTGATATGTGTTCTACAGTATCTTGTGAATAAGATATGGATCTATGAAATTTGCAGCTCATTTCATTTTGTTTTAAGTTACATTTATTTACATTTTACACAGTGTCCCAACTTTTTGGAATTGGGGTTGTATAATAAAATAACACTATTGTCCAAAATCAAATTCTTTGGCTATTTTCAAGGACAAAAAAAATGTACCTTTGTCACATCAATCGTTATCACAATAAAATAACCGCATTGTTGTGAAAGATGAGACTTCACAGTGCGTCAGATAATTTCCTAAAGGACAGAAACATTGAGAGGTTTCTCAGTTTTTTTTTTTTCATTTCTTTCTTTATTCAAGAACCTCCTTGTCTCTTTCAGTCTGTGTTAAAAGAAAACTTGTTGGCCTGTTTGATGAACTGTTTGATTCCAGCCACAATATAAGGCGAACTGTCTTTTCAGTGTCCATGGAAATACTGCTCTTCTGTTTTCTTGCAGCCACTTTATTGGCAGTTTTATTGCGGTTTCTCCCTGCACGTCGTCGTGCAACCCAATTAAGTAGAAATGCAATGAACGATTTTCCCCCGGGTTGGCACTCAAGTTGGCACAACTCATTTTGAGAGAGCGCTCAGTCATTCCGCTTTAATATCTCTAATTCTGCTCTGTCGTGATTGCAGTCCATTTAAGCTTGGCTGGGGATCCATTCATCTCCCCTGCTGCTGTGCATACACACAGACGCACTCTCACAAACACTGCGCTGCACCTTTTTCAATGTGCAGGGGTCTGATATCGTTTAGATGCATCCATTCTGGCTCATGAAGTGCACGGCTGGAGCCTGCGGAGATAAAGCTTTGGCAGATGTGCCAGGCCAGCCCTGATGACTGACAGCATGTTTCTCTGTGTGTTAGTGATGTATTTTATGGCTAAAAGGTAAGGTGGAAGGCCTCTAATATGCACAGTGTGGTAAAGTAGCGAGACATTTGAATGCAAATACTGCTGGGTCATGTTGTTCTGGATTTGGGGATTGAAGGAATCACAGGGTTAGCGAGGGATTAATGAGCACAGGAGATTGAATCCCCTTCAACCTTGACTGTCTTCTCTTTCTCTTTTTCAAAGATTCATCACCACCCGGCACATTGGAAGTTGCCAACTGACTCAGAAATTTTGCTGACAGTTTCTGAGTCTGGTTTTTGGAAGAGAGAGTTGTTTGTGCACTGCCCGCAACATTTCACAGCCCATATGGTGCAAAGGAAATGGCTTCGTGCGGGTTTTCCACTCAAAACAACATGGGCTCTTTCCATCTTCACTCATCTTCACCATGTGTGAAGCAAAGAGAAATGGAGCCATAAAAAAGCTATAATTAAATACATACAGTGTCCAGTTGTTACTGTTTACTCCTTAAACCTTCAACTTATTCTGCTAATAATCTTGTGCATTATTTAGCACACAGCAGTTACAGAAGTCTATTATTTACTGTGAAATCTCTTAATTATATAGCTATGATATAGTGTACATGTAGTCCTGTGGGGCGAGACATGATCTTGTAATGACTATGTTTGAATTTGACATTTCGAAACCAATCCAAAGCCCAGAGGTGGGTAATCCAGGTCCAAAAAGTAAAAAGCCACCCCAGGATTTTGTTTCAACTGCCTTTTTGGTTCTGCTGCAGATATGCTGCAGCAGAGACACATATGAAGTCGGAGCAAAATCCTGGGATGGATTTTTACTTTTGGACCTCGATTACCCACCTCTACCAAAGTCTAATGAAGGCAGAGCTGAAAGCAGGAGGTGCTGTTGTTTTTGTCGACAGTGATGGAGAATAAGCTTTTTATTGGATGTAACAAAATGTAGTAACAGTTTCATGATGTCACAGAAAGTAGTGCATTTACATATTAAAAGTCCAGTTACTTTACTGTACTGATTTCATTTCGCTGTGTTTTCAGTGTTTCGGGTGAGGGGGGTGTTGGGTTCATTGCCAGGTTACGTGTATATGGCGGAGTAATACTTAAAGAGCTTTGGTCAGAGTGTTGTTATCATCAATATCAGCACTCTTACAATGTCTCTCAGCCAATCAGATTGCGCTGACGGAACAAACTGTGGTATAATGTGTATTGTCCTATACATTACCTGTATACAGACCCACTCCAAAAAAATAGAATTTCATGGAAAAGTTGATTAATTTCCATAATTCCGTTCAAAAAGTTAAACTTTCATAGATTATAGATTCAGGGCCCACAATGTAAACAATTTCAAGTATTTATTTGTTTATTTTCACATAATTTGGGCTTCCAGCTCATAAAACCCACGAAAACAGGATTTCAAAAAATTAGAATACTTTTAAAATTAATTTATACTCATTTAAATTAATCAACTTTTCCATGATATTCTAATTTTTTGGAATGGGTCTGTATTGTGCTGTATATAATACAAGAGATACACCAGTGAGCGGAAAAAAATTTCCTTGTGTGTATCAACATACTTGGCCTGTTTCTAATTCTGATTTCTTTTACATTTTAGAGTTTTTAACTTTCATTTTTGCAATATGACTCAAAAGTAATTACCTATTTTATTATATATGTTACATAACTAATTACATTTACATTTGTGTTCTCTTTGATTATGTATGTCAAGCTTTTTTCCATTTTCTATGAGAAAAAAATATATAAAATTTTAATTTATTAAAATATTAAATTTTAATTTTTTTTTTTTTCTCTACAAAAAATCTATTGAAATGTTTGTATTTGCACATGTTACTTGTTACAGTGAGCTTTAAGTGAAGAGTAATTAATATCAAATTATACTAAGCTGACATATCTTAGAGCTCTACATTTATCTTTCCAAAATATTCTCAGTGTGTACCTTTTCCTGCTTTATTTGATGACCTGATGGAGTTCTCCTCTGCTGAAAGAGTGATGGGAGTTTAAACACCTGGTAGGGAGGAACATCCTTCATGGCTGTCTGAGGGACAGGGGCCAGGT
>BRDA01014337.1:85783-88283 GCA_036984385.1 Crenuchus spilurus | reverse complement strand
CAACATCTTTCTAACAACATCAGACTAAATATATGAAATGTTACTATTTAAAATATTAAATTGTTTATTGCTAGAACATAATATTGTAGCATCCGGCTGGATGCGTTGAAAAGATGGACAAGAAAGATGTTTACAGTCGTCGCTTTATTGTTGAAACTTACAATGATTGCTGTCGGCCACAGCCACTCAAAAATAACAACAGGCTAGAGAGCCAAGCTAACAGGCTAATGCTAGCACTCAGGCTGACACACACACACACACAGCGAGCCACCCCTCTTTCTCCTTCTCAGTGCATTTTGGCGGTGCTGGTGAGGAGGAGCTAACAAGCAGCAGTATTAGACTTCTGAACTCACTGTCAAGCTGCTTTGATGTGAAATGGAAACGAACATTAATGCTTATCGAATTCTATTGTCCCGGCTTATCATCGTCATCGAGGGGAAAATTATCGTGAAAAAAATCGATATTGTTTTATCGCCCAACACTAATGCGACATATTATTTTACAGAAGCTACTGATAATTTATAGATAATTTAAAGGGAATAATATCCCAAATAGCATACAGATGTGGGCCACTTCCTGCTGAGAAATGGCACTGCTGGCCCCACTGTCTGCACTTGCAAACTGCATGTGAGCCAAATGTGGAAAATACACATTTGGTCCACTTCTGGCAGAGATATGGCAGTGCTACCTACATATGAGCCATCAGTGGCCCACATATGAAAAACCTATTTGGCCCACATGTTCTAAAGCAAATGTGGTCCACGTCTGGCAAAGATATGGCAGTGTTAACTACATTTGGTTGATATGTGACCCTAATCTGGCGTATATATGGCCCACATCTTGCAACCAGGAGCGGTCCACCCAAGTACCGTCAATCCATGCGGCAAGTGGGCCAAATGAAGAGGGCCAGATGTGGGCCAGATTCATTTTGCTATCTGGGATTCCTGCCTTTTAAACTGCTCTCCTCTTTTATTAACATCATTTCTCAGTGCTGTTGTGTTAATTTTGATATACAGCGAATATAACAAAAATATGTTTGATTCACTTTTTATTGTAATCATTAATAAGCCCTTGATGCTTCTGAATGTGCTTATGTGCTGACTTGTAAGCTATTACTGTACCTTGAAAAATAGTCATTTTTAAATATTTTTAAACACAGATAAATGAGATGCATGTGTGAAGAACCTTATTTAGTTTAAGGAACCTCCACATACTGCAAAACTTCTGTAAACAACCCTTAAATTGGTATAGAAACTTTGCCCTTACAATGTTCTTTGTACTCTTTTTCTCAAACATGGTTCTTTGGGTAAATTAAAGAGTTTCTTCTGTGGAATCTATCAAACAGCTTTTTGCTTTTGCATTCTGCTGTTAACTTGAACGTGCACCCATCCTGAGTAGTGGGGGCAGATTTTAATGAGTTAAAGGGCACATTGCCAAAGTCTCTGAATATATAACAGGAACAGCACTGGGTAAGATAAAGTTAACTGGTTTCTAGAAATAGCTTGAAAAGCCTGCAGTGAAGCAGTCTATATAACCTTCACAGCATTTCAGAATATTATTTCCACCTCAGAGAGCACTTGGTAGATTTTTTTTTCATCCCAGTGGATAAGAGAGCACTCTTATTTCTCTCTGTTTGTGTATGTGTACGTAAGAAGGGATGGAGAGAGGCTGAATAATTGATATCATGCTGTGGTATTTTTACTCTGTTACAGAGTCTTAGATATGTTGTTGAAAAAGCTCAGAGAATACAAAACTTTTAGGCTGCACAGGGCCTGAGCCACTGAGTTAAACGGCAGCTCAAAGCCCGCATGTTTATGAAGTCAGTTGGTGGTAAAGAACAGAAAGTCTGCTTGACGCCTGATGCCCATCCTTTCAGTGCTGCTTCAAAGTTTGTGTCAGTGGGGAAAGAAATCATGAATATGACATTAGATTCGAGTGCTTAAGTGCTCCTGTGAGTGCTCCTGTTGTGTTTATGTTCAGGGGCATCCCAAAGGCCTGGTCGTGGGCCCACTTTGGACAGGGCAGCGGGCCAATTCAGCTGGACGCAGTGCAGTGTACGGGGAACGAGCTCTCTTTAGACGAGTGCCCTCACAGTGGCTGGGAACAACACAACTGTGACCACATGGAGGATGCAGGAGTGTCCTGTAACCCGTACACAGGTCAGGACACCACACTGTGATTAGATACTGAAGTATACAGGCTTTTATCCACTTACAGTACATTGTGATTGTGATACCTTTATGTAGATTATATGTAAATAAGACAGAAAACCATTGGATATTGTCTGTCAATATGACTACGTCAATGAGTCAAGTTAACATCTTGTTGTTCAGCTCTGGTGGTTCCAGAATATCTTGTCTCATGGCCATAACACAGCAAACATGTCCTGGTAGGTTGGGTTAGGTCAGGGGTCGGCAACCTTTAACACTCAAAGAGCCATTTGGACTGATTTCCACAGAAAAAAAAAACACTGGGAGCCGCAAATGCTTTTTGACATCTA
>BRDA01014337.1:15217-73104 GCA_036984385.1 Crenuchus spilurus | reverse complement strand
GTAAGACCTGTAAGGAAATAGATAAATAATATTGAAGTAAACACTACTATATGAAGGAGTGTGTAGATTTTGTTGGGGAAGAATAATGTAATGCCCTGCCCTGCGCCCAGTGAGGGGGTAGGGGACTAACCGCGACCCTGATGAGGAATAAGCGGGTGTGATAATGAATGAATGAATGAATGAACTTCAAACCTTCATGTTTAACAAAGAAGGGGTTGTTTTAGATGTGTGAGGAAGTATATCATCACAAATGAAGTTATAATAAATAGATAAAGGAATGTCCAGAATGCTTTGGACATATATTTTATATACTATTTTTATATACTATTTATTATACTAAGAAAAACTTAAATTTCACAATTACTTTTTTTTTTTTTACAATTATTCTTTTAATATTTAAAAAACTACAGTCAGTAGGATTGAGAATAGAATAAAAATTGAACCAGGTTTCCTCCCATTGCTCTCTATTGCACTCCAGCCCTGTCTAAATGCCCCTTCCTGGAGCCTGCTGTGCACATTTGCTCCTGAAGCTGCTCACTGAAGATATTGAGTTTAATCATTTAGTGGCTCTGATTGGTTGTTTGATTTGAGCATGATTGATTCTTGCAAATGGCATAAGGAGCACTAGATGGAGCAAGAGAAGCCTGATTTTTCCCCAGATGATCTGTCTCAAATACTACTGTTAGAACATAATGACAGTTTTGGCAAATACGAAAGTACATTTTTTATTGGTTACCTACTGCAATTGCAAATAGCCATCCACTGAAAGGTACTTCAACGAAACAAAGCTGGATCTTTGACCTTGAGTGTAATTTTGAGGCTTGATTGTACAGTAACTGGTAGTCATTAAAATATAGAACAGATAATTTATATGATATACATACATTTATATTTATATGACATACAAATCAACTCCAGTGCTGAAATATAGATTGAAGAGCTTATTTTAGATGTAAATCAGTATTGGAGTAACCCAGCAGGCACAGAGCATCATCACAACATTGAATCAATGCTACAAGAATTGTAGAAACATTGTCAGAACATTGTCACAATGTTATTGTACCAGCTGGGAAGTACAACCCCAATTCAAAAAAAAACTACATCTACTTCAACTTTAGAAAAATATTCCTCAATGAGAAATTGTGAAGACTTTGAATATCCCACCACCTAAAATGCATATCATCCAAAGATTTAGAGAATCTGGAGAAATCCCTGTTTGCAAGGGACCGACAGTCAGATGGCGCTGCTTTAAAAATGGGCATTATTCTGAACTGAAAATCACTGCATGGGCTCAGGAACACTTACATTGTCTGTGAACACAGTTCACTCGGCAATCCACAAAAGCAAGTTAAAGCTGTATTATACAAAGAAGCCATATGTCAATCCAAAAATTATGTTGTCTTCTCTGGGCAAAAACTCATTTAACATGAACTGAGGCAAAATTGAAAACTACTCTGTGGTCAGATTAATTTGAAAATAATTTTGGAAACCATGGACGCCAAGAGTTCAAAAGCCTGCATCTGTGATGGTGTGGGGTGGCATTAGTACCTTTTGAGTGGGCAGCATACACATTATACATTATACAGGGGTTTTAGAGGTTTTATACAACATCTCCTTCAGGCAAGGCCTTGCAAGACGATGCTAAACCACATACTGCATCCATCACAACAGCATGGCTTTGCCGAAAATGAGTCTGGGGGCTGAACTGGCCTGCCTGCAGTCTAGACCTTTCATCAATAGAAAATATTTGATGGATCATGAAATGAAAAATCCAGTAAAGAAGACCCAGGACTGTTGAGCAGATGGAATGTTACATCAGACAAAAATGGGACAACATTCATCTCCCAGAACTCCAGCAATTGTTCTCCTCACTTCCCAGATACTTACAGACTTGTTAAAAGAAGAGGGGATGCTACCAATGTTGGACATGTCTCTGTCCCAACGTTTTTGAGATGCATTGCTGCCATCAAGTTCTAAATGAGTTTTGAGTCCATGAGATTTGCAGAACATTGCATTCTCTTTTGATTTAAATTTGTTTACATTGTCCACAGCATCCCAACTTTTTGGGAATTGGGGTTATATATTTAGAGGTGTTCCAATGTGTCAGCTTATTTGATTTATGATATTGATAGTTGATAATGTATTCCTCTTTATTAACAATACCTCTATCTCACTTTTTGTCTCTCAGACACTGAGCATCCTCGCACTCTTCTGCAGGCCTGGGTTCCTCTTCTCCCTTCATGGCAGTGTAAGAAGCGTTACGGCGAGCATTTCACTAGCCATAGCATGTTGTGTGCTGGCAACATGGCCTCTGACCTCCGCCACCATGCTGACAGTTGCCAGGGTGACAGTGGGGGTCCTCTGGTGTGCCAGGGCGAGGCTGGCCGCTGGGTGCTCACAGGGGTCATCTCCTGGGGTCACGGTTGCGGCGACCCCTCCTCCCCTGGTGTTTATGCGCGAGTTAGCCGCTACCTGCCATGGATCGAGCAGATCACGCACAGCACGGCACCCCTGCAACACTGAACTGATCACCATCGGACATAGGACTCTAGAGATGGAGAAAAAAAAAGAGTCGGAGAAGATTGGACGCCATCCGTGCATTCCGCAGTAGCCCTGGAGCTTACTCTGTCTTTACTCTTATACCTGACATTGGCCTATAGCTTTAGAGGTTTCTTGCTCCATAGCATTTAGTCTTTGCTTACACTCTTGAAGGCCAAGGTCACGCTGAGTGATGTGATGTGACGTTTTGAGGGGTTGTAGGAGTTATTTATTTCCATGGTGATTATGTAGTGCTGTCCTGAGGCTGCAGTGCATGTTAATGTGTGTATCGTATTCAAAAGCCATTGTGTGCAGCCACCCAGTTGTTCTGCATGGTAAAGAATGGCGGCATCAGCTCAGTCTGAGCAGGTTCATTTCTTTCTGTTGGTTACGAAGGTCCTTTAGTGAGTACAAGATGAAAGGAAATCCCCGTTTTTAACCCTCTGGCTGCAGATTACTGTTAACCCTTTAGACTTACTGGACACACACACACTGGCATTCAGACTCTAATGTTCTCCTCCAGAAGGATTTTTTCAGTGTTGTGACTTGCATTAGACATGCATTAGAGTAGAATGGTCATGGAATGTTGAGCTTGTTTTTAGATAGAGTTCAGACTTAGCTGTAGTGGTCTTTAAAGCCATTAATCTGCCATGAATGCCTCAAAATGTGTCCGGATCAGGCATTCAGGCATCTTGTGAAGTTCCAGCAAGACTCCAGTGCTTTCTTTTGACACATTCTGAAATCTGCAAGCTAGAAAAGACTCAATGTGCATTTCTTTTATGTGTTTGATATTTTAGACAGTGGTTTTAGGTAGTGTGTTAGACTCGTAATAGGGAATAGCCATAATTCATTTCATTCATGTAGTGTATTTGGTTTGTTGGTGACAACATTGGGCCATTAAAGTGTCGTATTGCAGAAATTAGAGCAGGATCGCTAGGATAGGTATAGTTTGTTGAATGGAGGGAAATTGAAAGGATTTCCCAGTCTCAGTATTGCCTTCAAACTGTAACTCGTAATGTGTGTAAAGTAAGGAAACTTGGGAAAATGATTTTAATTTTTTACTGATTTCAGGTAGAGTCACTTTATTTTCTAACATGTCTTACTGCTTACTTCTCTCCGTGTTATGGGTTGTGCGTTTATCGTCCAGTGGGTGGCGATATTGTGTTTTTTTACTTGATGGGATTTCAGCTATACTGTGGGTCCTGTGTGTGATGTGTCGGTGTCCTTTGCTTTTAAGACTAGACAATTCCCTGTACATACCATATCATCCAAATTAAGGCACATGGGTTTGAGAAAAGTTAATGCAGTATCTCATCCAGTGCATTTTTTGCATAAACTTGGGGAAAAACATGCACTGCAAGGGCTTTATAAAATGTAACGATTTACTAATGAATAATTGGCTGCATATAGTTGTATATAAGGAATTGAGTCGCAGCTCTTCTTAAGATGCATTGTTCATACCGCTCAAGCTTTCCTTATGGCGGTTAATGTTCATTTGGCAAAGATCTCTGTAAATATTTCCATCATAGCAAGTGCCGGACCATAGTTTTCCTCACAAAGGATTCCAAGTGAAGCTACCGCTGCGTTGTTAATCTCATCTTTTCTGCGCATCCATCAAGATGAGATTAACTCCTAGGTGCATATGGAGATGTCTTTAAAGTGTCATTTAGTCATTAATGATGGGTGCATCCGTTTGCAGTATTACTAGTGTATAGAACACTATACTTATTCTGCTTAAATATATGTGAATTAGCACAAAATTACGACCACTATGCACAATTAGTGACAACGCTATATGTTGCTGCGTCTTCTACAACTGTCCAGATGTTCCGTAGTGGAAAACAATTTAAGATGATATGTCTTTCTCTGACTAAATGAATTGCTCAAATAACACTGAATCTGGAGTTTTTCTGCTCTCTCTTAATTGATGGTGCCTGCTCTAAGCTTCACAAGCCATGTCTTTGTGATCTGGCCCTCAGGAGACTGCTGACTATCACTGGGCCTCAAAAGTGCTACCGTGAAAAAGGACCATTAGCTTCCTGACACACTGGAGGAAATAGGTTGATGATGTCAGTTGCATGTCATGCAAGCATCCGTTTGTATGTGATGTCACCAATCATTCAGTCTTATGTCGCATTTCTGCCAGCTCTGTAAAAACGCTTTGAATATTTTCATGTGTGACAAGTGCCAAAATAAAATGATTTCTTCTCGTGGCATTTTGCTTTGCAGGATGTGTTCCTTTGATTAATAGATACAGCCTCACGGGAGCTCCTTAATTACAAAACACAGCTTTAAAGAACACGCACCAAGTTTTCAAAGTATGTAAACGTACAATTTCTAAACATAACATTCACTCACCAGTCTATACAGTCCATAATTAAAGACTAAGACGCAGTGATAAAACAGTTGTTTTAGTGATGTCACCAGCATCAGAAGAACATTGTGCTATTTATGTCCAAATGTTTGTGGACACACTTCCTTTTTATTGCTGACACACATGTACCTATGCACACACACAACTTGTCTAGTCCCTGTAAATAATTACTGTCAATAGAGTATCTCTGGCATGATGGTGCCCCATCCAATACTTTTGGGATGAGGTGGTGAGGTAACCTCAGCAACATGTAGTCAACAAACACAATCAAATCCTCACAGTAATGCTCCAGAATCTTCTAGAAAGCCTTCTCTGGACAGCAGTATAAACCTTGATTTCAGGAGAAATAATGAATGAATTGGTGTCCCCAATACTTTTCCATACTGTGTACCTGCCTATTAAGCATACAGCAGTGTAGCTCCGCCCATTAACACTTAAGTTTACAGTTAATCAGCCCAGACTTATTTTTAAATGTGACACAATACCTGACAATCACAGCATCAGGTAAAAAAATTTCACTACTTTGACAGACGAGTCTTACCGGTTTGTGGGAAAAATGGCCTTCTACCAAAAAGATTAAATACTTGTCTATTTGTAACAAAATGTCTTAAAACCTTCAAAAAAGTCTTAAAAACTTAAAACCAAACTTTAACTTTAATTAATAATACAACCAATGTACTAATAAAATTCTAAAGCTGTATATGACATTATAAATGATGGCTGTTTTAAATCCATTCAGAAAAGCAATGATAAATTGCAGTTGTATTAAACGACTGAGCCGATAGATGGCGCCAAAAACGCACGTTTTAACTCGACCATCATTAAAACAAGAACGGTGATGCTAGCTCTGTTCTCAATGCTGAACAACTCACACAAAACTGCGAGGAGAACAGCATTTTAGATTATATAGATGTTTATAAAGTGAATTATGCCGTCTATAGACGTATTTCATAAATAAATAATTTAAAAATATTTAATACAGTACAATGTTTACTATAACAGCTACTTTGATTATTATAACAACATGTAGTATACTTAGTATATTATAATATTGCAAGGTAAGGATGTGATTTCTCTTATGGCTATGTTATATTAATGTTTTCTATAGTGACGTATAGCAGGCAGTAGCATTAAATTCTATGCTAATACTAATGTTTATTATAGTGTAAATTAAGGTTGACTACAGTATTTTCTACTATAGAAACGTATGTAGTGGTATTTTGAAGTAACGTGACGTCAGCGAAAGTTTTATTTGCAAGTTATTAAACACATGCAGGCAGATATGTGAACTGACCACAGGTCAGGTTTAAAACATTAAAGGCAGGCTGAGCAAAATAAACCCGGTCTTGAAGTTGAACGATGTGAGCAGCTCTCTTATATGCAGAGGGATGTGGGTGTGTGTGAGGTGGGCTGGCTGAAGTAAACATGGAGCTGTGTTTGAACCCTCCTCCTCCTCCTCCTCCTCCTCATCTACCTCCTCCTCCACCTCCTCTCAATCCCGGTGAAGATGGCGGAGAGAGGCAGGATGCGGACCAACGGTACTGGCAACTTCAGCTTTTAACCCGCTCGCTCGCGTATTCAGAAGAAAGCTCCAGGCTCTTGTGAACGGAGGTGCTTTTATTCGGTGAGTAAAGCCGTGTTTGATGGAGGCGCATGCGTGAAGTGTGCGCTTATTTTGGTCCTGGAAGTGGCTCCACTTCACTCGCTGTTTGTGTTCGAGGCAAGTTGGTCAAGTGTTCCCATTCATCGCTTTGGAACGTTCTGTTGTATCCATGTCAACTGTACGCTCCACTCTGTGGAATCTACTCATTATGACGTAAGACGGCTATAATCAATCTTTAAATGGTCCAGAGCCGATTCATCACACAGGCTTCACTGAGGTGCGAAAGATTCGGAAAATGGACTCGAATGACAAGAAAGTTCTACTGGGAAAGCTCATCAGTGTGACGTTATAATGTAACTTACAATAAAGGCTAGCTAACGTGTTTCACTTCCTTCTTATGAGCTCCTCAGTGTTGCTGTAATAGCGTTCAATGTAACTGAATCATTGACACGAGCTTCCAGCTGAACTGTCTTTGCTGTTGGGCTGCGCTGATGAAATCGAACGTTGTGATACGTCACAGAAATATCGCGACTTCACGGCGATATTAGCATAACTTCGCATATTCTCACGTTTTAAAAGCGTACAGTAAATGTAATAAAAAAAAAAGAGAAAGGTACACAGAGTACCAATTTGAAATGACATTTGTATATAATAATTTATTGCTGTATTTCTGACTGATTTATGAGTTTGTTTTTAAACATGACAGAGCTTGTTTTAAACTAGTCTGCTTGTTTACATTTTTCGGCTGTGGTCCTAATCTCACCACATGTAAAATCGTGGCCTGTCCACTGTTCAACAAAAAGTCTTGAACATACTAACAGGTCTGTTTAGGCCAGTTTTCAGCTTCTGTAATGTTATTATGACTACATACTTCACTCAGCGTATCCTCCTCACTGCCAATCTTGTTTTGTAACAGTGCATGTTAATTTCAGCCTTTTAAATTGTATCATACATGCATGGGGACTGACTTATTTCAGGTCCAGTATACTGATATATTAAGAGCATGAAATCTGCAATATTTTGAAAAATGAACATATTAATATTTCATATTTCTATGAAAACCAACATAAAGACGAAAATCCAACACATTTAAAGTATCTCCTAAAGTGGCTTAGCAGACTAGGACACTGACACTATGATCAGAAGATCACAAGTTTGAATCCACATCATACTGCCTTGCCAACGAACGACAGCCGGGGACCGAGAGAGCAAAATGAGCTGTGCTCTCCCTGGGTGTGTAGATGGTGCTCTCTCACCATCACTACTACTATGCAACGTCTGTTGCCAGCTGATCCATTAGAGGTGGGCATCCTGTGCTGTCCTCAGAGCATGTTGGCTGCCCAGTGATAATGTATAGGCAGCAGTTGTAAAAGAGATGGTGGCTGACTTCACATGCTTCTGAGGAGGCTGTGCTAGTCTTCACCCTCCTAGAGTCAGAGACATTACAAGAGTCCTAGCGGATGAGTGGGTCGATTGGGTACCAATACATGGAAGGGGGGGTATCTCTTTCTTAGCAACATTTAATACATTCATTCCAAATGTCCAAATAGCTGGAAATGTTTTGCTCTAGTAGCATTGGCTTAAACCATTTGTTTCTTCAAGAAGTTAAAAAGTGTCCTCTCAATGTCTTTGACCAACTACTAGAAAGCCAGAGTTGTGAAAGTGCACAATCGTTGACCAGTGTTCTTGCACAAAGAGGATTTTGACCTCCACATTTAACCCATCTGTGCAGTGAAACAGATGTACGTACACTAGGGGGCAGTGAGCACTCATGCCCAAAGCGGTGCGCCTTTCTATGGCACCTGAGGAGCAATTTGGAGGTTAGGTGCCTTGCTCAGGGGCACTTCAGCCATGTCCTGCCATGGGATCCTTTCCAGTCACAACACCAGATCCCGAACCACCAGGCCACAGCTGTCCCCGGGTTATGTGGGTGTGACGATGTAAAACTAGCTACAGAACCAATAAAAAGTGCTCAGTATACTGGATGTATGGAATGAAGAGGATATAGCTCGACTTTCTGAGGAGACCACAGAATATGCTTATCTCGCTTCTTCCCTTATATTCAGTTTCTGGCTACTAGCTGAAGGTGATGTACACATTTTAAATGTACAAATATGTTTGTTTACTTTAATGTCTCTGCCCCAGTATGATTTTTACATGTTTGAATGCTGCTTCCCATAGTCCTTCTTGAAATATCACCACCAGTGGAAGTACATTTGGGAGTCTGTATCCTTGGCAGTACATCTCAGGCACCAGATTTTTACACCCAACCAATTGAATGTATTTTCTGATAATCCTTTCGAGCCAAAACAATTAACTCAGTTTTAGTCCCTGTAGTGATACTATGCCAAAGTGTCAAGAGGCACTCTAAATACATTTATTCTATCTGGATGTCAGCCATCACTGTAGTAATGGTATCTATTTGTATAATTTCCTTGTTTTGGTAAGGTCATTTTATTGAATTGAATGCCATTTAATTAAATTTAGTTTTTGGCAGGGTTATTTTATTTGGTTTAGTTGAATTGTGACCAGGAGGAGTGAGCAAATGAAAAGTTTTGAGCTTTCTGTGAGGGGTGTGATTATTAGCACGTTTTATATACTCGCCAATACAACAGCTTGCAATTATGTAAGATCAGTAGTTAATATTTCCTGTTGTAATTGTTTAATATGGGAGTCTGAGTAGGCTGATGTAAAGTCAAACCTAATTATGTTATCAAGTGGACGGCCAGTGGCCTAATAAAGGGCCACTTTCCTTGTAGATATCCACTTGAAGAAAATGCAGTGGACGTTTTTGAACAAATATAGTCCTGGGTTAAGTCTGGGTTATGTTTGAAACCTAATTGCAGAAGGCATTTCTTGGCACACTTTCGCTGTGACTCAATAATTACAGTTGATGCCTATTGAAGGAGAGAGAAATGAAGGACCTTCTGCAGCTTTTTAGAGGAGACTATTAAGGACTCTCATTTGAGTGAGGAATCCAGTGAGTGCAGGACAGAGTCTTGCCGATGAACACTGCTCATTGAATGCTCTATTGATGCTCTCGATAACTGTGGGATAATTAAAAAGTGTTGCTGGCGGGCACCATTCTCAAGGCTGCGATCCATCTCTTGAAAAACTTAATCAGCGGCCCAAAAAACTGGAACGAACCATATTAATTTGTACTGTGCGAGTATAATTTATTATCCCTTCCCTCCACCCTCAATTTGGAAAACAAAATGTGGATTAAACAGGCAGACTCACGCTAACCCGTGGATCGTAGTTTCTCTTGGTAAACTCACGATTTTAAACGTAATCACAGATGAAACATTAGCTTAAGTCTCCTGTTGCTCAGATATTTCTCAGAGGAAAAAAAATGGTGATCTCATCTGTGTCTCCTGTTGAGTTTTAGTACAGATCTCAGTAAGCTCTTTGTCCTCAGATAATAGCACTAATGTTTACTAAAGACAGGAATTTCAATATGAACTGAACAATCTGGTACTAAGCGTCTACTCGGTTTTGATGTGTGAATGATTCATGTCTCGTTTTTGTCTCAAGCTGCTTACGGCTATGTATTGGGAATATGATGTATATAATGATACAGGGCTTACAGTTCTGTATACAGTGGTAACCCTACTTACGAGCATCCCTACTAACGAGTATTCCAGGTAACGAGTCAAGATCTCGGAATATTTTTGTTCCAGGTAACGAGTAAAATTCCAAGTAACGAGCAGCGTAAATTAGTTCAAGTATGCCAACTGCTAGGGGCGCTGCGGTCGTAGCATCCCCTAGATGTTAGCGTAGAAGAAGAGGTCAGTCATTACCTTTTACCGCTGTCCAGTGAAAGTGAAAGTGCTAGTGAAAGTGACACAAAGACAGCAAAAGGTAGTGAACAAGAAAGTTAGATACATTTTACTTTTACTTTTCATATGATAAGTGTAACCATGCCATACATGTACGCCCGTCCTCCTGTCCTCCTTAGCTGCCAGCCTACACGAGCACCGTCGTCTTGTTTATGTTTTAAAAAAACCCATATAAACACATTATTTAGCATATTAAAGTATACTGTATATTGGCCGGCTGACAAGGATTAATCAGTTTTACATGTATTCTTATGAGGAAAATGCATCCAGCTAACGAGCAAACCAGCTAACGAGCTCGGCTCCTGCACGGATTAAACTCGTAAGTAGGGGTACCACTGTATTGTGATATATGATTCTTTATACAAAGTAATATATTGAATGCATGGGCCCTCAGTGGCTCAGCAGGCTAAGTTGCTGACACTGTGACCAGAGGATCATGAGTTCGAATTGCGTTCATGCTGTTTGCCATCAACAGCCGGGGCTCAAGAGAGCAAAAATTGGCCGTGCTTTCTCTTGGTGGGTAGATGGCGCTCTCACTCTCTATCACTCACACATTGCAATGTCTGCTGGCTTGGGTGTCTACTGATTGGTCCATTCGAAACTAGAGACCCTGCACTTTCCAAGCGGTAGTTCGAAAAGAAACGGTGTCTGTATCACGTGCAACGGAGGAGGCGTGTGCATGTCTTCACTCTCCCAAAGTCAGGAATAGTGCAAAGTGATAGGAGAGCCACTAATGGGTTGGATTAATTGGCGAATACCACATTGGAAAGGGGAGAAAATTGGCAAAAAAAATTACAAATTAAAAAAAATATATATATATTTAATGTATATATGTCATCATATAAACAAAACGCACCAACTTTAAAGAGCAATTAAGCAATTAAGTTTTCCTCTGTATGCATAATTACAAGTATGCTGTTTTTGACCTATAGTATATTGACCATTGCTTATGTCAAAGAGTGGGATGTCTGTGACTCTGCAGGTTTGTCAGTTGTCTAATTGAAGTTGAAAGTGCTTTCCAAAAGATCTGGATTGAATGAGTGTGCACTGCTGAACCTTTGACCAGCCTAATGTAACATACTCCTTTGTAAGTTAAGCCTTGAAAGCCGAATCTGAGGTTTCTTCACTGAGGCCAGTGGAACTGGAGATGCATCAGTCCACATGAAAAGAACTGGTACACATGGAGAGGTTTACAGTAAGATTCGTAGCATCCTTTTTGTTGTGGTTGCCATGAAAGTGTCATGAAGTGAAATAGTTATATTAGCAAAACAACTAGAGTGAATAAAGAGTGTGTGTGTGTGTGGATGTCTAAGCTATGATGGCCATAGTTTACAGAGCAATGTAGACTAGTTCTTAGTGAGAGCATCTTAACCCACTTCCTGCATAAGGGACAGTGATTTATGATGAAGCTCTGATAATGACATCCCTTTCTCTCCTGCTCAGTTTAAATTTAGTTTAGCTTGAATGGAACCAACTGTCCTCTGCAGGTCTGAAAGCTTCTTTTCTGAGAGTTTGGGCTGTAAGGATGGCGCTTTTTGTAATGTGAAGAAAGGTTTGATGTCTTCTTGTATCCTTGCAGGGTTCATTGTGAACCATTAGCCTTTTAATGGTGCCATAGAAAGCATTTATGCATTTATTTAGTATTTTAATTTTTCTTTAGGTCTACATAGATGTGTGACTTTGGTTGTTTTTATAAGACATTAATTCTGTTATTTGGCTCTAGAAGGAAACGAGTAGTTTTCTCTTTTATGGTGGGCTCATGAATAATTTGTTGAGCTCTGCTCTGATAGGCTGATTTATTACAAGGAACAAGTAACATAAACCATGTACATAACATCTGTTTATTTTTGTCTTTTTGCTTTCTTACTCCCTTGTTTGTGGTTTTTGATGCCGATGCAGTGCGGGTGCCAGAACATGGGTGTGAAATGGAAGCTGCTCCTGTAGAAGCGAACAGGGATCTGGTTAAAGAATAGAGGCAGAGGAGAGAGTAGGGATGTTTGCCCCACCTCAAGTCTGAACTGAAACTCTAATGGTGGACATACGGCTGATGTTTGTAACATTTGGAATTGTTAAGCAAGGCTATGACATCATAGCCTTGAATTTTGGAATCGGCCTGTTTCACTACCTTTTTTGTTGCTTTTGTTTGAAGTAGGGGGCAATAGTATTTGACACTCTTAGTATGTCAATTCTATGCGCTCTTCTTATTCCATTAAGCCAAATACAGTTTTCCATTCAGTGGAACCTTAAATCACATCACATCCTATTACCTGATGAATGTTTTTCATAATTATCTTATTGTTACAGTTTCTGTCCAATGCAAGCAGAACCTTTCTTTGTAACCTTGGCATTGGTGCACATTTTATGTTATTGAACATATTTTCTAGTGTAGATTTAAGTCTGCTTAAATGCCAGCGGGTTTGGGTGAAAGTCATGTGCAGCGTCTTATCATCAGGAAGGTGATGTGGAGGTCAGTGTGCTACATTAACAGCCGTGCCATGTTGATCCCAGATGTCTTGTGGCTTTCAGCGCATGATTTAAGGTGCATTCCAGAGGAAGTTCATTCTTGCATATATTAAGTAGGCTTCTCATCAACCTTATGGTTGCCACACACACATGATTGATGCATTATGATCATTAGTGTGCTTAAAATTTATATAAGACGACAGATAAAAATAGATCATTGGATACATTAAAAAGGGACTCCAGTGATGGGTGGTCTGACATGACATTGTAGCTCAACTAACTCTTATAGCTGCTCATACAGTATTTTTTTTTGTTGTTATAGGAACCAAGTATCTCACAGTCTGCAGTGTTAAATACTGTCTTCTTTGTTTTACAAAACCGTCAGTGATGTTGCACATCTTTTGTTTATAGTGTTTGTTGATACAATTGTGGAACATTTGGGGATAAACTGTTATTTTCCTGTACAAGGACTAGTGATGCACTGACTATTTGGCAACTGAAATTATTCGGCTGAAAAAGGCAAAAACAACACTGTGTTCGGCCGAATAAGTGAAAAGACAGTCTAATGATGAACAACGACGTTTTTAATGACACAATGATCTTTTTCTTGTTCCTGGCTGCAGAGCCAAACGTAACTCCTGAGAGAGTAAAGACAAGAACACAGCTGTCATGTTTAACACGCATTACAGAGAGACAGACAGCAGCTTTTCAGACTGCACGCAATCTGTCTCTCTCTCTCGCTCTCACTATCTATATAATATAGAAAGTAAAAATATATGTAAAAATATTCGTAAAGCAATGTGAGGCCGTGTGTTAATGTGATATTATCACAGGGAAGGTTGAAGTGGAGTGATTAAAACGTTCTTTCTCAAGATAAAATCACAGTAACGCAGCGTCTCAAGTGGCTTTTTGCTGATATGTGTATAATTGTGTATCTTTCCGGGTATTAGTAATGATTTTGTTTTACCAGTGTCTGACCTGAAGGGTGGCTTCAATTCTAACCTGTCTGTTTTAGCTGAGATGATTCACTTTTTTAAATGTATTTATTTTTTATTTTATTTCTAAGTTTTTGAGAATTTTTATCCCCTTCCAAGTGTAGCAATAGCTAATTAGCCCATCCCCTTCGTTAGGGCTCTCCCCATCACTTTTGCAATGTCCCTGACTCTTCTCCATTGCGTGTGATGCGGCTACCGCCTCTTTTCGAACAACCGCTGATTCACCATCACTGGGGAGCCAACGTGCTCAGAGGAAAGCGCAGGATTCCCAGCTCCAAATGGACCAATCAGTAAACGCCTGAGCCAGCAGACATTGCAATGTGAGAGTGATAGAGAGAGTGAGAGCGCCATCTACCCGCCCAGAGAAAGCACGGCCAATTTTTGCTCTCTTGGGGTCCCGGCTGTTGATGGCAAACAGCATGACCGGGATTCAAACTCGTGATACTCTGGTCATAGTGTCAGCGTCTTAGCCTGCCGAGCCACTCAGGGGGGCCCCCCACTGAGATGATTCTCTAATAGCGCTTTTCCACCAACACGGAACCGGCGCCGTTCTGGTTCACGAACCGAATTTTGAACCGTTCGCCGCATTTCCACCAACAAAAATACCACACCGAACCAGGAACGTTCGTTTGCAGCGGGAACCAAAAAATACTTGGTTTTTCAGTGCGAACCAAACGCGCCTGCGCACTGAGGCGACTCGTAGCGTACCATGGTCCACTGAAGAAACTCAGTTTTTGTTATCTGTTTGGTGTTCTCCGGAGTTTCAGGAGAAACTTGAGGGGAGTATTAGAAAGGAGAAACTCTACAGCGAGCTGGTGGAGGATTTAGCTCGGGCAGGTTTTGTTCGTTCAAGAGAGCAAGTGATAGATAAGCTAAATAAGCTAAAAAAGGACTACAGAGATTCTAAAAAGGAGCTATCGCGCAGTGGAGCTGGACGAGGGAATGTACCGGCTCTAGATTTGACTTGTGAAGTGAAACAAACATTTGTACCAAGAGCACAAATGCTCGCAAGTAGTCGATGCGCTCCGCCATCTTTGTTTATAATTCCGCTTTGTTGATGACGTACACCGTGACGTATCCTCGGTTCAACTAGTGGAAACGCGGGCTGGTTCACTAAAAAGCACAGAGGTTCTCATAAGCCCGAACGGCACCAGTTCAAGAACCAGAGTTATTTTGGTGGAAAAGTGCTATAAATCTTTAAATGGAAACAAAGCACTGTTGTACGTCTCTTTGGATAAGAGCTTCTGCCAAATACTGTAAATGTAAATATATAAAATGATGATCAACATAAAATATAAAATACACCCATGTTCAATTCATAAAATATTTTTTAAATAATTCACAATTAAATATTCTTCAACCATATGCAGCGTAGTGCGTAAACAGTTAACACGGCGCTAGGCAACATGAGGATTGATATCAATCTACGTCATCTTAATATTGGAGAAAAAAATAATTGGGCTATTTTAGCTTTATTAGTATGTCTGCTAGGTTGTAAAAAAATGTTCAGCGTTCAATAAATATCTTGGATTGCATTGTAATTATAATGTAATAACAATCGAAAAAAGTCTATTTATGAATTTATACAATTGTAGAAAATACTACGAAAGACTGCAAATTTTTCATTTTGGTGCATCTCTAACAATGACCTGCATATGTTTTTAAAACATATTTTATGCCAAAACATTATTGCTTATTGTAAAACAGTGCCTCAGACATCAGGCAGCATCTTAATATTTCATATCATAGATTTAAAGGAATTAAAACACTTCAAATGTTCAGTTTTATCGCTGCAAACATTATAATTTCACATCATACAGAAGACTGTTTACATCTTAACCATGAATGTTTTTTTTTAAAGAAAACATTGAATTCTGTTCTATAAAGAAGCATATTTTAGATGAAGGATTGGCCAGTAGCAGACTCTGAGAAGAATGTAATCTAATCCGGACAGGAGGGTGGTCTGTTTTGAGGAACTGAGCAGTGTTACATGTCCTCTGGCCGGTGGCCTCAGCGGCTGACAGGTTGAGGGTGAGTGTTTGGCTGCAGCTTGGACCCAGCTCTTTGGAGTGGGTAGTGTGGAATGGATGGTGGCAATGTGAAAAGGAAGCAGCAGGGGGGCGACTCCACGGGGAGCCAAGAGCTGTCTGGTCAGGGATCAAATTCTCGCGCTGTTGGCTAGCTCACATCCATAATTCATGTGCTTTTTCACTTGTAGAGGAAAATGGAAAATGTGCTGCTGTTTTCCCCCTGACGTGCTCTTTCTGCGTATTGGTTTTGTCCTCTTGTTTCGCGGAGCCGTTTTCGCCTGCTCCTTTTTCATCGGGAAAGGCAGGCGTGCTTTGCTTAAAGCCTTAGGTTTTTGGTTTTTGATGCTTTGGGCTTCTTGAAATGAAATTGAATGTTGGAGCTAGGCAAGATGTTTAGAGTCATTCCTGTGGTGCACTGTTGACTTCTCTGTGTTTGCCAGTCTTGGCTAAGCCGTAGTTTAGTGAGAGTGTGTGTTTGCAGCTCACAGCCTTGTTCTCCAGTGACTCGTTTTTGTTTCTTTCTTCTTTATGCAAGTATTTGTAGTGCTACAACGTTTCAGTTTGTGTTTTGCCTTGATGAGCCAGTTAGCGTTGATGTTCTGTGTCGAATTATGCAGAGATTGTGTTTTTTTTACCTCCCCAAATCAGTTAACTTGAATCAATCAATTTTCTTTCAGTTCAACACCTTCACCTCACTGGAGAAATGGCTGCGGCTGCCTCTCTTGCTCAGCATGGGCTTTTATCTAATCGATTGCTCATCCAAGCTTGCTAGACAGATTGCTAAGACTCACACTGTTTCAGCATTGGCTGCGCGCACACACACACACACACACACACACACACACACAGTGTTGGTGTAGTGCTGTCATTGCCCACAGGTGCACCCTTGCCAAGTTTCATAAAGAGCTCAGGCTCAGTTAGGGCTTTGTTTTGATTACTGATTCAGAGCATCTGGCATTTTTTTCAGTTAATGTATGATTTTTTTTTTTCTTCATCTTTCAAAAACATTTAAATGACATCAAATTGAATCATCAGCACCATCCTCCCTCTTGTATCTCATAACACTCTTGTTTTTAATTCTTTTAAAATTCAATTTAAAAAACATCAGCTGCGGTTAGTGTTACGTTATTATTCCACCATCAGCGTTATACTTGCAATAAAAGCTACTTTTATACGGTGGCCGAGAAGACCAGACACGCTGCAGATTCACAAACGCGCTGCAAATACAGAAAACACTTTCATGAAAATGACAATATGGGCACAACATTTAACAAACGTGCTGCAGCTTCACAAAACAAATACAAGTTCAAAAACATGCCGCAAAACCGTTCACAACACAAGTGTTTCCGGGGGACACTTAAAGGATGTGGGACCATATACGGTGATGCCATATGTAAACAGAACCTCGCCGAGCTGCACAGCATACTATACAGCATGCTAAAGCCAGACACATCTAGCCAAAATGTATTTATTTCATTAAGCAGCAAATGTTTCAGCTTCTTGCTATCCTCTAATGCAAGGAGCTGCTTTTTAGCACATCAATATATATATAAATTAATGTGTGTGTGCACAAATATAACTTGCTTCTCATTAGAGACACTGTCACAGCTTGGCTGGGTTCTGTTTACATATGGCGTCTCCGGAACACTTCTGTTGTGTTGTGAATGGTTTTGCAGCACGTTTGTAAACGTGCGCTTGTTTTGTGAAGCTGCAGCGCTTTTGTTAAATGTAGTGCCCATGTTGTAATTTTGATGAGAGTTCTTTCTGTATTTGCTGTGCGGTAGTGAATCTGCAGCGCATTGGGTCTTCTCAGCCACCGTACTTTTATTACTTTCACACAACAGTACATTGACATACATTAGGTTCTGTATTATGGAAAAACTGTTTTGTGTACAGTTAAAGTATGAAACATACCATCCACTACTCAATCATTTTGATTGACACTGTATATAAAGTCTATTCGATTTTGAATTCACTGTTATTGTCATGTCACAAGAACTGATTCATTCGGTTCACATACATTCATATCTACCAATCAGACTTAGCATCAACACCTTGCATCTACACTCATTGTCAACAATTACAGACTATAGTCCATCTATTTGTCTGTATACTTTGTTGACCCACACAGAGCAGGTATTATTTGGCTGGTGGATCGTTCTCATCACTGCAGTAACATTGACGTGGTGGTAATGTGATGGTATGTATTGCACTGGTATGAGTGGATGACACACAGCAGCGATATATGCAGCTCCTGTAACATACATATATATCTGCCCCTCCATGATTTCCTCCATTTTCACCAGCACTCTTAGTTTTTATATCACGTGCTAAGATGTAGTCTGTCTCATTCAAATGTATGAAATGGTGTGTGTTTGTTTCATCACACACAAAATGACCAGGAGAGGAATAGAAGATGGACAGATCTACAAAAAGAATAAATCATACATGCTTCTAAGACTTTTTTTCTCAGGCTTTTCATCTTCTTATTTGTCACTTAATTAGCATCTAGCATGACACCACTATCTGACTAGAATGTCTGTTAGCACTGAATAAGATGTACTTATTGTGAGCCTGAGGGAATAGCTTTGTGTTGTGTATATCATTATTATTTGCAAGATTTATTTTGGGAGCCTGTATTTGTCTTTCTTTTCTTATTATCTAAAGCTGTGTTTGAGTTCTTCACACTCATTTCAAATGTGAGCATTTGAACTGTAGTAAGGATTATAGTTCTGTTCTGCAGATTAATTTTTTGGAATCCTGAAACATCGTGTGTGTGTGTGCATATATAATATCTGGGGAAAATAAGTAGTCGATACACTGCTGATTTGACAAGTTTTCCCCCTACAAAGAATGGAGAGGTCTGTAATTTTTACACTCGTAGGTACACTTCAACTGTGAGAGACAGAATCACATTGTATGATTTGTAAATGATTAGCATTTTATTGCATGAAATACATATTTGATACAATAGAAAAACAACTTAATATTTGGTACAGAAACGTTTGCAGTTACAGAGTTACTTGCATGCCCTGCAGGATTTTAAACCATGACGGCGTAGTGTGTTACTAATGGTCCTCTTTGAGACTGTGGTCCCAGCTGTCTTCAGGTCATTGACCAGGTCTTCTCGTGTAGTTCTCGGCCGATTTCTAACCTTTCTCAGAATCATCCTTACCCCACGAACTGAGATCTTGCATGGAGCCCCAGACTGAGGAGGATTGACAGTCATTTTGAGTTTTGAGTTTTTTTGAGCCAATCCCAGCCTTGTGCAGATCTACAATTTTGTCCCAGATGTCCTTAGACAGCTCTTTGGTCTTGGCCATGGTGGAGAGGTTGGAGTGTAATTGATTGACTGTGTGGACAGGTGTCTTTTATAAGGGTAACAAGTTCAAAGAGGTACAATTAATACAGGTAATAAGTGCAGAATAGGGGGGCTTAAAGAAAAACTAACAGGCCTGCGAGGGCCAGAATTTTTGCTGGTTGGTAGGTGATCAAATAAAAGACATGTGCTGAATCATCATATGTGCATACGTCCTGAAAACATCATGCATCTATTTATACACACATCCTGAAATATATGCATCATATATATATATATATATATTTGTGTGTGTGCGTCTGTTGTGTGTGTGTGTAAATAGGTAAGCAATAGATTTAAGGGAATGATTTGCCCAGAGATTTACCAGTTTACACTTACTCCAGATGTAGTTGATCAGCCAAGACATGTTTGGAGTCCAAATTGTGTTTCTTTAATATAGAAATTGAGCTTCAAGCCAACATTACTAACAAACACTAAAACACAACATTTGCCTAATGGCATAGACATTTCTGTGAAAATACAGCATCATTAAATCTTATCTGCCACATCCAGATCTCAACTAAGGTCTCGGAGACTAATCAATGTGGTTTAAGACTTGCTGTAAGCTTTAAAATGTGTGTTTTTCTGTTATGGCTGCCTGTAGCTGTGAAATCTATTTTTGTATTCACAGTATGATACCCTAAAACTACTGACATTTAACTCGTTTGTTAAACTTTAGATCTGTATGTGGGCTGAGAGAGGTTTTGGTGATGTATTTTGACAGAAATGAGCATTTAGGTGACTATTGAATTGTAGTGTTTGTTAGCAATATTAGCCTCACAGCTCTAGTTCTACATTAAAGAAGTCAAATTTGGATTCTAAACAAGTTTTGGCTGACCATCATACTGATTTCTAGATGAACTATTCCTTTAACATCTCCTTTTGATATCTCTTTGTCTGAAGCTTCAGTGTTGAAACCTCACCGAAGCTAAATCCATTAGGCTTCGTGGCACTGAGGCAGAATCAAAACGCAAATTTGCGTCAGTCAGCTCCCTTGGAACACTGCAGTCCTGTTTCAGTGCATTAACCGCTCTGCTTGGCACGGGATACAAGCAGAATGGACCACCTTCCCAAAGTGCAGATGTGGATTGGTGGGCTTTGGCATTAAAGTCTGCCACTTAGTTGATCACTCCTTCACTGAGTGTTTTCTCTATTTTACTTTGCCCTAATGGATCCATTTAATTGGAACTGTGTAAACAAATGGGATTTAGCCTTGCTGTCTAGAGTTTGAATGGATGCTTAATTCAGTGGAAGGAGCACCTGAAGCTATGAATATTTTGTTTAATCTTTTACAGTATAAAGAGACTTGGATGTTGTTGTCTGGCAGCACTCGCCATTAATTATATAGGGCAGAGAGTAAGGTATGCATCTATTTTACATGCATTTACATATTAATTATACTTATTTCATTAATGTTCTTATTAAACCTTGAGAGGGACTAATATACAGTATATATATAATATATGATATGGTGTGTTGTAATGGGCCGTATATATTTCCTACTGTTGAGCTGATGACAGTAAGGAGTGTTCTTTTGGTCACATCACAGCCACTCTTTGTAATGACTGGGAGTGAAAAGAGGTCTTTGTTTAACTCTTCTTTTGAACAAATACAGGATTGGCTCCTCAGCTTCTTTGCTCATTCACAGGCATATGCGTGTGTAATGGGATACTTCACTTCTTCTTTGTATCTTGCTGCATTCACAATGAGATTTCTCTTTCTTTCTCTCTCATGGTGCCCTGTGAGACCAAGGTTTAGTCTCTTCTTTGTTGCAGCCAGATTATGCAAAATATTTGCTTTGAATGAGAAGCAGGTGCTTGCATTTAAAGGTAGAAAGAGAAAATAACTGCTCCGGTCGAAAGTCAGGTCGAATGCTTTGGAAAAGGAGGAAAGGACCTGATAGGAACGGATGCCCCCGAAATGTGAGTGGGTTTTTAATCCCAGTTCTGTAGTCCCATTTTTTTCGTCTGTGCAACTGCCACGGTACCTCGATCACAGTATCTATCTGTCTGTGTAAGGCGGCTGTTAGATGCAGCTGCACTGCATCCCTCTGGGCCTCAGATCCCCTATCTGTGCTTAGGTAGTGTGTGAATCTCACAGTGAATACCTCTGCAGGCCTGTGGGTCTCCTGGGGTCGGCTTATTATGACCTGTGCTTCTTTTAGCTGGAAATGGAGCACGGTTGGCAAATTGAATATATTATTAAGAAGATCCAGGATTGTGCTTTTAAACTTTTATTCTTGCATCACAGCTGCGCAAGTGTCATAACGGTGGCTAGAATCTGTCATTCAGTGTCTTTAATACTTCACTAGCACAAAGAGAATATTCAAAAGAACTGAGGATTTTTACAATCATGTAAGACCCAGTTCAATTAGTACAAAAAAATCATATTTTTTTAACTCACGATAAAGCCCAATTGAGGGCATTTTGACACTACATTTTCTTTTAAGATGTGGTCTTTATCCACCATACATCACATTTCCCAAACTACACATTAAAAGAACATGGTATGACACACGTTGTCTTTGTCACCAACAACAAAAAGCATCACATTTGTGCAGGGTTGCCAGGTTTGCAAAAATACAGTCACCGGTAAAAAATTCAGAGTTGGCAGTTTGCTGGGTTTTTGTTCTAAATAAAAAAATTAATTTAATGAGAAAGTAAGCTTTGAATAAGATTTACGTTTTAAAGCTCTTTGAAATGTATGTGTCACTTTAGATTTTGGGCTAGTTTCTGTTTGTGTAGTGTGCCTTTCTGTTACAAAATCCGTAGGAGAGTTGGGGGATCTGGCAACCCTGTATTTGTGAGGACTGATTTTAGTAAAACAGATGTGTTAGTAGCTGATGTGTGATGGTGTTTAGCTCAGGAGGACAGTAAACAGGTGGTGGACTGTACATGATCAGGTGAAGAAGGTGAATAAATGCCAGCTGGCTGCTTTTACTGTTTTTACAGCGACGTGAGTAAACGAGAGAAGCCAACGCTGCCTCACCCACTACACACATGTGTACAAGCAAAAAGACATGAAATCTGATCTGACCATCACATTCAAGTCACATGTCCACGGGTCACATACGTATCTGATCTAGAACCACATATGAAAGTGACTCTGATTTGAAAAGATGGGATTTGACGTCCACACAGCTCTGAAAACATCAAATCTGAGCCACATTAAGGCAAAAAATTGGATTTGAGTCACTTCAGCCTGGTAATGGGAATGTAGCCTTAATGGCTCACTAGGATATTGAGTTTTATGAATATACAAGCAGGTGTTTGAAACTTGAGCCTGGAATTATATATTTATATATTTATATAAAAATTACAGCGAAAATTCTTAGTAATTTAAGAATATTTTTATATTTATATAAATATTTCTGTTATCTCTTCTTCACTAGGCTATATAAGGCCTTGTGCTAGTGGACAGACATCCTATATGGGCATTTAAATGAAAAATGGCACAAAAGCCAAATATTTCTGCCAGAAAACTAGGTGCGTTGTGTCTTGGTGTGTTAAAATATGATGCCAATTGCTGCCAAAACAAAAAATGATACATTTGGAAGTAGGTTTGAACCAGAAACCTGTGTGACTGTGCAGTTTGTCTAATGTTACATAGCTAACATGGGTTATAGTGCTATTGAAAAATATATGTATTCATAAGCACAGAAATACATAAGAAGTATATGCTCAGAGCACTTGATATTCTAAGTGTTCATACAGCAAAACGGATGTAAATTTTCTGCTTTCTGACATTCCCCTGCGGCTGACATCACTGAAGACATACACTGTGACTGAAATTGCATACTTAGGCTATAGGTGCTACATTTGAACCAGTAGGCACTGCTTAACCAGTCAAACAGTAGCTTTTTCATTACGCAAGCTTATAGTATCCAGGCAACCTCAGATGCACATCTTACCAACTTCCTTTGACCTATGACGTCACACCACCGCTATAAAAATTAATCCAAATAAATCTGTCATAATGTTTTTGTGTACTTCTTGATGAATACTGCGTATATGGACACACTAGTCATTCTCACCAATGCTCTTACCTACGATGTAGTAGTGAAGCAGGTGTTTTCGGACCGGGTCTTTTGGAACTAGCATCTAACCACAGACAGATCTGTAGCTACGTTCGTTGGCACTGTGGTTTTGGGAAACACCTGTTCTCTTAACAATGTATCACACTATGTAAGTTACTGATGTAGTTACTTCAGTAGTTCAGCTATGCAAACACTTCCATTGCAACAGCATCATTCCAATTCTACATTCTGCTAATGTAGTTGGCAGGAAATTTACACCTGGTTTGCTGATATTTTAAGTGAAAATAAGTAAACATACCTTCTATAGTGAGCAGACATAAATATCATTTTTCTGCACATTTTGTTGCACGTTTCTATTTATTTTCTGAATTTAACACAATAAGCTGCAGTAACAAAAAAATAATGTAATCAGTTTTGCACAGAACACAGGTTGTTTTATATTTTCCAGAGTGTTACATTTCAGCAAATTAGCAGCACTAAAATGTGCAGAATTGATTGTGTTCTCTGTAGAGCAGGCATGTCCAAAGTCTGGCCTAGTTACAATGTTTTGAATGGCCTGGGAGGTATTTTAGAAATAAAATGAATGTTGGCCCACTATTAAGCAGGTTGTAAAAAATAAGATTCTTAGTTTGAACACTGGGTGTCGCCATCACGTAAAACAAATAACGCTCCACATCTCAAAACGTTGCAAAACGTTAACAATGTTACACCTACATTACTGTTCCTGAGCTTTTGGGTAGACATGGGGGCTCTAAAGAAACAACAAATAAACAGAATACAGAAGATTTCAGAATATTTTTTCACTGTGTTCAGAGGAAGAGTGTGTGTTTAATTTGTCAGGTAACCGTTGCTGTAATGAAGGAGTATAATGTTAAGGGACATGAAACGAAAAATCACTATTTCAGGTCAGGCACTTGTGTTGAACCAGAAAAGAAAGTGAAACAACAAGCAGCTAGTTTGTCAGCTCAACAAACCCAGCTTGTTTTGTGCTAACCAAGTGCAAGAAAATGCTACCAGGTAGTTCAATTCATAGCCCAGCACGGGAAACTCTTATAAATTGCCTGGCTACAACTCTTGGTATAATGTGCCCAGAAAAGATGCAATAATTTAACATTACCCTCATCAGATTTTATTCAGTCATGTGTGATGAAAGTGCTGATGCCACAGCATGATAACTTCACCATTTTATAAGTGCTCCATGATTTACGGAGCCTCACGGGTACAACAGGAAAGGATATTTTTGAGGCTGTGTCAGTTGCCATCAAAAATAGGAGTCCCCCTTGGCACAAGTTGTGTAGAGTCACTAGTGATGGAGCTCCAGTCATGACGGAATGGCTTCCATGGTATGCAGAAACGTTTGTGAGCCTGGAGGTGAGGCTGTGAAGTTGCACTGCATTATACATCAGGAAGCCAGAGCCACCCAACTGGATGAGTTCATACTATTATTTATAAGTGATCAGATCGGATTTGTGCTTCCAAACATCACAAACTGATCTTTTTGAGTTGCTGTGGTAACGATAAAGGCATCAGTAATTATATCTACGCTGGTGATGTGGGTTCAGAGTTGCCAGGTTTGCAGTTTTTGCGCAATATCTTGCTTTTGTCTGGCAGTTGTGAGTACATTTTCAGAGCTGGTGGACTGTTGATTTTTGGACTACTTAAAAAATTTACAGTGACCACCAAAAATGTGTGTAGTACTACTATAGGGTTGCGAGTCTGTGGTTTCAACACAAAAAACGTTTGGACACCCCTGCTGTAGAGCATATAAGCTCCAAAGACAATAAATTACCACCTTAAACACCTTAAACCATTATTTGTCCATGAGAACTCCAGAGATTAATTGAAATCTGCATAAACCAAAGAATGAATTGACCCTTAGTTTGACTTGAATGGTAAAAATAATCTATTCTACATATAACTCATCGATTTAATGAAAACCCCCCAGAAAACAGTGCAATGCTAGACATTTTTAGCTACTTCTCAGTCACCATCCCAGTGTGGTTGGTCCATTTTGAAATTCCTTGGTTTTTGTGTAACATCAAGTCAGAATTTGTTTTAAAAAGTCGATATACTTTGGGCTCTGCAGGCCTATGCAGTGTTTCTGAGCTTCGCTTTGACATTGACTCACATCTGCTACAGTTTGCTGTCTTTGGTCCTGCCAGCGCTCCGTGCAGTAGTAATAACTCTTCTACAAGCAGGAGCTGTTGTCAATGACAGGATGGAACGCCTGCCAACTCCAACCCAAGGCCAGGGTTATGGGAGGTCGTCCAACAGCCGCTTTTCCGTGGCACTGTTCCACCAGGTCACTGCGATGAATCTGATTAAAACCTGACAGGAGTTGCTGTAATGTGAAATATGTGGGGCTGAGCCTGAGCATTTCTTTGACAGCTGGGGGAAGAAGAACATGGGTAAAGCTACAGAACATAGCTTCTGCTACCATTCAGGAACATTTTTTCTGAACACTGTTTCATGTTATACACATTTGACTTCATTGTTTTTTGAGGCATTTCTAGTTAAACATGCAGCCATTGGCCACATTTCTTATAGCAGAGAAATTGGGGAGCCAGTACTGGTGTTGGAGATCTACCATCTTGGAGAGATCAGGTCCAACACACCTGATTCTAATATTCAGTTTCTGATGAAGGTCTTCATTACTCGGTGGCTTTGTAATTAGCACGCTCGCCTCTCAGCACTGAGGTCTTGGGTTCAAGTTGGCATTTGGGTGGAGTTTCCATGTTCTCCCCATGTCTGTGTGGGTTTCCTCCAGGATCTCCTCCAAGAGTCCAAAAACAAGTGAACTGAGTCCTCTAAATTGTGTGTGCGCGCAGCGATGTATTGGTGCTCTGTCCTGGTTTTAGCTCGGATGCGCGCAGTGAAGGGGTAGAGGACCCTGACCAGGATTAAACAAATAAGGTGATGGATGGAGAGATGGTCTTCATTACCTGAATCAGGTGTGTTTTTGTTTGAGGTTGGTGTGGGGGCTGCAGGTTGGTAGCTGTCCTGGACCAGGAGCAACATGGCATTTTCTGCAGTTGTTGCTTGTTTTGCAGAATTTAAGATGATTTGAATGCTTATTATTTCAATTTTCGAACCACTTGCATTTGTTTTGTGCTGTGTTACATTTTATGCATGAGATTTTATGGGCTGATTTAACAGTGCAGTGAGCATCATTCATGTTGAAATGTATCAGAGCTGCTGATTCTCTTCTGTTCTTGCATAGATTGATGTTTAAAAATTAGCAATACAGTGCTGATTTTTGAGCTACTGCTAATGATTATTAACTGGTACTTTTTGGTATTGATTATTTATTGATATATTGAGTAGTCAAGTTTCATTTTTTAAACAAAATAGACTTTACCTGCAGTAGCAAAAGGTCAACAATATTAAAACAATTGGAGTCACCAATTCCTAAACAGAATGCTTATAAATTAAATTGCAGTTACATCCAAGTCTGTCCCTCCATCCATCCATCCATCCATCCATCCATCCATCTATTATCTTCTGCTCAATCATGATCAGGGTCATGGTGAGTCCCCTATCCCTTCACTGCAGGGCAGGGCATTACAGACTATCCTATTGAAGTGCAGGACAGGGTGCCAATTAGCGTTGAGCCGAATACTCGTTTCAGACGAGTATCCAGTACGGATAAAGCATTTGTGACGAGTACAATCATTAAATGAGTAAAACTCATCAATATCCATGCTCGTGCTGAAGGAAAATCCTCATTGGGTAACGGATTGTCTTCACGATCTGTGATTGGCCAGTCACAGAGAGCACCGGCCCCTCCCTACACATCTCTGCCAGAGCTGTGCCGCACTCTCACTCCCTCTCACACAGTCACTCATTCGCACGCGCACACACACACACCTACCTTAATCAACATCGTTGATGCCAAAAAGTTACGTAGTAAAAATAAATAATTGAAAGAAAAAATCAGTTTGATCATAAAATTAAAAAAATAAATAAAAATGGAAGTTGTTGAGTATGACATCTCTTGTTCATGCATACTTAGTAGTTCATAATTTCCTACTGCATGAGTTGTATTCATTCATACACTTAAACATATTCATGTTCTGAGTTTATAAAAGAAACTTGTTCTGTAAATAGTTCTTACTTTTGTGATCAAAAACACTGATTTGATTTGAGGCTGTTCTGTTAATAGTTTTAAAATAAACGATACATATAGCAACTTCTGATCAATTCATATACATTTCAGACTCAAAATAATGTACCAATTTAAGCCCCACCCACTTCCGGTTAAACCACACCCAGTTCCGGTTTAGGCCACACCCGCTCCGGGTACAGATACGGATAAAGATAATTTAGATGGTTGAACAGATAAAGATACAGATAGTGGTGTACTCGCTCATCCCTAGTGCCAATCCATCGCTGTGCACGCACACACACACACACACACACACACAAGGACAATTTAGTGTATTCAGTTCACTTGACCTCCATGTTTGTGGACTGTGGGAGAAAATATAAATGTGTGCAAATGTGGCAGGTAGATAATTTAATAAATTAGATTTTTGTGATTGCTGTTCTTTAGTATGTTGATGTTTAAATGCATCTGATTGCATTTTTGTTATATCTTCCCTCACAGCATCATGGGAATGTTTTTAAGTCAGCAAAATAGTTAAATATTAATTGAACCTATTTCTGCAGATACCACATAAAACTATGAACCTGGCATCACCTGATACCTAATACAGACAGGAGTATGTTAATTTTATCTTTTTTAAATTGACTGTGCATTTCTTTTTTACCTAAACCAGTGAGGGAACAATGATCCATTGATCCAGAAAGTGTGTGTGTGCTGACTTATTGTCCCCAAGACTCCAGAGCTTAACCCCTCAGCCCAGCGTTTTAGAGAGAGGGGGCATGTCTTAGGCATGAGAAGAATGGAGGCCATTGTCAGCTTCTCTTAGGTGGATAAGTGCCTGCAGTGCACTTTTTTCGCACTCTTTTTCTCACTCCATTTCTCTTTTGTAGCAGACATGTCCATGGTGGCTGGTACCACAGTGAATATTTATTCAATGTGAATTCAGCATCTCTGGATCCTCGTGCTGGAAGTTCTGGTGCTCCGTTACTAGGAAAATAGACAGATGTGAGGCTTTTAATTGCACAACTGGATGACTTATAGGGAATATTCGGGATTTTAGTGACTTTAATACTTGTATTTTTGATGGCATGACCAGTTGCAGGGAAACCTTTGCATAGCCTTCGGATGTTTGTTCAGAGAGACGTGTCCAACGTACACACTTAGGATGCAAGGCTGGAGAAAATAAATGGAAAATGGCATTCAAAGCAATGGAATATCCCAAAGCACATCATGTGAATTGGTTTATTGTGAGCTGTACTCGTAGTTTGTGGTTTGGATCAGAAAATCACTAGATTGGGGAAGTGCTTCTTTATTCTTACAGAATGGGGGAGTTGAGAATCACAATGGCGACTTGTGCTGTTCAAGACAAAGCACAAGGAGAATAAAGACTATAATGTCAGACTGAACAGTGGGATACAGAAATATTCTACAAAGCTGCCTTTATTGGATGTAGTACCTTGTAGATTCTGCTTTCAACAAATCATAGTTTTCATCCATCCATCCATCCATTATCACACCTGCTTAATCGAATTGAATCTAATTCACATGTGAAAATGGAATTTCCACAAAAAGGAAGTCAGAATTTCACTACATTCACTGCTGAATGATGTCACACATCTGCTTGAAGCTTTTCTATGTCTTGCTCCCATTTGCAGCCAATCATCATGATCCAGATGTTCATCATCCAATCAAGACACACCATGTTTACACTTAATCTGTTCAAATGTACCTCCTGTGTCGAGCTAATGACTCATTTCCCTGCTCAGCATTTATATTATCAGGCTGATGTGGCACCTGAACGGAGTGGGCGGAGCCTTTACATATTATTGTTTAAATTATTTATGCAGATCTGCTAGAATTTATACATAATCACCTGAACTCAGTTATTTGAGATACAATAGTTGGAGATAATCACAGTTATTAAATCTGCCTGCAATTATGAGATTACTCAATAATATCATGTTACATCAGAACTGACTGTATTTGTTTCATTAGTGGGCCAATAAATATATAGAAAAGAAAGCAGAATGCATTTTAACTGAGTGCTATATCATGTTTAGAGAAATGTTTGTTTTTGTAATTCTAGCAGCTAATGCCATGTATGTGTAGACTAGAGTGCTTCTTAGCTTGCTTTTTAACTGATGAAGTGTGCAACATGCTCGATTCTCTGCATCACGTCATGTAACAAAGCTCAAAATTAGAGTCTTATATACAGATACTGACACTCTGACAATATCTGCAAAAATGCTGCTACTAATGCATTAATACTTTAACATTTTCTTGTGGGAATGGCATCAGCATACTTCCAATAAGAAGCTGTTTATCCATCCAACAATAATACAATCCCAAATAAAAGGTTGGGAAAGTATGGAAGGTGCATTTTAGGATAAGTAATGAAGCACAAAAAACCTAAATAATGTGATTTCAAACAGGTGATTGTAATCATGATTTGGTATAAAAGCAGTATACAAAAAGGTGTTTGAGGAGCAAAAATGCAAAGATCATCTCTTGTTTGTTAAAAAAAATGCTTGATAAATTGTTGAAAAACCATGTTCCTGAAAAAAACATTAAAATTTGCATATTCTCCCTCTACAGTGTGTAATTTTAAACAATTTGAGGAATCTGGAGGAATTTCAGTGTGTAAAGGGCAAGGGGCCCAAGCCTAAGCTGAACACCTGTGATCTCTGATCCCTCAGAAGGCACTGCATTCAAGAACTTTCATTTACCAAAAGCTGATATTATCACATGGGCAAGAGATGACTTCGGCAAATCTTTGTCAAGCTCTACAATACGGACTTTCGTTCATCAGTGCCACTTAAAATTTATTGTGCGAAAAAGAAGCCTTGTGTTAATCATGCTGTTTTGCATTTTCCATACCAACGTTTTTCCTGATTTGAGGTTTTAGCTACAAAGTAATGATAGCTAGAAACCTAATCATCCAGTTTACTTTGGAGTTGTCCAGATAGAAGATTCATTATAAAGCCATGACATACAGAGAGCCTCAGTTGACAGTTGCTCTAGATAAGTGTCTTCTAAATATTTCAAAGACAGCTGGTATGACATGAGGAAGAGCTAAGCAGAACTAACCTTATGTTTACTTTATGATGTGAGTGTAATTAAATACAAAAAATTAATATTCTATACGAAGTAAACCAGTGAACTGTTTAGGTGACTAAGTTTTTGTGCTTGTTAATAATGTTAGTCTTGGAACTCCAGTTCTGAATTCAAGAAGTAAAAACTGTACTCCAAATTTGTAGCTATCAACCATTTCCTTTCATATTAGTTACTGACATGGCCTGTTACAAACATACTTAACCTTTTAACATTCTGCACGTTCAAGTCACCGTATCTTATTGTAGAAGGCTTTGAACTTAACACAATGTGTTTGTGCCATCTCTACCAAACGGTAGAGGTATGTTAAGCTAAAAACATCCACTAGAGGTCGCTAGAAATGTAACATTTTCTCCTCTGAATGCAAACCAGCAGCTTCATAGTTATACCACAAGGAATAAACTGGATCAAAGGCTGAAAAAACATAAGTGCTGTTGCACCACCATACAGATGAGTGTGAAGTTTAAAACAAAACAAAATTAGCATGTTATTGTACAGTTTTTGTAGTTTATTTTCTGGTTTTATCTTAAAGTAAAAAAATAAATGCATCTCATTGTATGTTTAAAGGGTACATTTACAAAAAAGGTACTGTTTTTATTATTGCCGCCCTCCATCACATGGTGAGGATGTAAAAACGGATGTGTCTTCTTTTATTAGAGGGGACTCTGGCTATAAACCTGTACTATTAATAATAATAGCAGGTGCACAGTATAAGATGTGAAGTGTTTGTGGATGTGGTAAAGATCTAAACAGAAGGCAACACCATAGGCGTGTGACAACCCCATCAGTAGCATCTTTCACCAGGAGTGAGAATTCATGAGCGACCCATGTGGTGAAATTAAATGTTTGCTGCTACAACAGATGTAATCTGTATGCACGTAGCAAGATCTTGAGTTTATTAGGACCTCATTAGGTGTAATAGGCTTTGAACAGGAATGCATAACAGTGGAGTCTACAGCCTCTGTCAGGGACAACTTCTTTTACTGTGCATGTTTTATTTTCAGAACGCAGCCAACTAGTGTGGCTGAACCAGGCATGCTGCATGGCGTTCTATCTGTGACCTTCATTTCTTGCAGAGCTCCAAATGCACCTACTCTTCATGACTCATAAAGTCCATTTCTCCTTAGTTCCTGAATGTAATTTAGCATTACTCCATCTGAAGTGGCTTCAGATTAAATAGTGCACGAAAATAGATGGATAGAAAAATGCCCTTCAGTTAGCCAAGTCTGATCTCTTCTCAGCCGCGTCTCCATATATTTTTAGAAACTTCTCTTTAAGACTTTATATAATAAAAAAACAAATTTTCTTAGATTTTTGAAGTTTAATGTAGTGCATCACATTGCTAGTTTCAAAATAAATTATTATTCATTTGTATGCCAAAAAAGCAAAAAAAAAGTTTAATATATTCAATGTATAGCACTTTAGACCTCTAGAGTCTGAGGGGTGTTTGTAGTCTGACGTGCCTTGTCATTTTTATAATTACACCCATCTAAAATTATTTTTCCCCAAAGTGTTACATGGGCTTTTGTTCAGCACAAACTCAGCAACAACAGTGTCAAAACAGTAAGTGTCATAAATCTATATTCTGATTAAATCTGCTCTAAACTTAGACTTTCCAAAAACCTACTTTCAGATGTGCTGATATATTGAGAAAAAACACTCTAAACTTTTCTAGCCGAGACTTCTGAGTTCAGAACTGAATAAACAGAGGTGTTGGCTACACACTGCTCATTACAGTTTTTAGAAATTGTATGTGGTTTTATTTCTAAAGCTTAACAAATGTGAGGTGACACTCTGTTTTACTGAGTCAGTCGTTCGTACATTGGATATTCATGAGATAGGTGTGAACGTTCAGGTGAGCGCTCTTTGTTTATAGAGACCAAATGAGCGTTTATACACGTTTCTCAGCCTCTAATCCTCCACTGATGTGCCAAATTATCATGATGTTATATGAATGGCAGATCGTGTGAATGGGCGGAACAAAAAGGCTTGCGCTCTGACTCACAGTGAAAAATGTGCCTCTGGTTATTTATGCTTCTCTCACAAGAATCTATAAATATATATTTCTATACATGTACGGTACTCATATTTGAAAGGTAGTCACTTTAAGGTTTCAAGGGTATGTTTAGTTTTGTTTTGAGGATAAAATCTGGCAGATATTTTCAGTTTTATCTGAATGAGTTTCAGCATGGACTGCTCTGTGAATTAATATAGGACAGCCAATCAGAACAGAGCTCATTTACATGCAAGTCTTAAAGGCATTGCAACTCAAATATCTAAGGTGTAAAAAGAGAAGGACCATGTAACAAATTGGGACTCTTGGTAAGTTGACTCCATGAGTACAGTACAAAAATGTAGGATATGGGCACTTAATCTTCTCGCAGGTAATGGAAGGAAAAGGAAGTTATTTCATTGACTCTTCTCCACACTGAACTCAAAGTCTTTATTTGGAGAGTGGGGCAGTTTGCCATGGATTCTGGCCTCTGTTCTCCAGCTAATGATAGTGTAGCTCAGTGAGACCAGCGACGGAACAGGGATGGCTGCCAACAAACAGAGATTTTTGCTGACAGCCCCCTCATAAGCCTGGCTGCTTTCCCTGCTCTCATATTCTTCTTTTGTGTTTCCACTTCTCATTTATATCCATCTCCTCACAAAGTACTTACTGGTGTCATTGTATTCTCTATTTGTCTTTGGATGAAGTTCCACAAGATTTTTTTGCCCCCAATTGACATTGCAACTTCAGTGCACTCATGTTATTTTTCATTTCCCAATCAGGTTTACTTTAATGTAAAACTGGAGCCACTCTTTGTTGCTGTATTCGTAATGCAGTATTTATCCACTTCTACCTGATGTAACTATATGTGTACAGGTCTGGTGCAGTTTTTCAGGTCAGTGTTTGATTTTTAATAACAAAATAAGCTTCCAAAATCCACAAAGCATGGAATAAAAGCCCATTCTTGTTTTGTGTTTTTTGCACAACAGCATCTTAAACTGGAGCTTGAGTGAGTGAAGCTGCTTAAGGTGTACATGTTAGGATGCCCTCTGACCTCTGCTTCAGGTCTCATGCAAGAGAAAGAATGGCATCAGTCTAAACGACTTTGAGTTTCAGGAAAACCATCGTTATGTCTCAGCTCTCAGACCAAAAGCTCCTCCTACTAAACGGTACTAAAAGAACGGGTATCGGACCAAATGCTATTTCACTATTTCTGTTCACATGCACAAGCTCTACACAGATGACATAAAACGACCCATTTGTTACCCATTACTACTTCATTTGATTATTCAATGCTGTGGAGTCAGTTAAAAAGACCACCAAGAGCAACTCCCAGTTACGGCGGCAATTTCTCTGCTTTTTCGCAATCAGTGGTGGTTCCCAGTCTCACAAATGAGAGAACATCAATAGAGACACAGGTAATATCACAAATGCAGTTTTAGGGTGCTTTCACGTCTATATTGTTTGATCTAGACTTTTCACTTTGGTCCGAACCAAAACAGCAGATGTGAACCATGATCTGGACCAGAGGAGCAAAATTTGGTTCGGATCTACTGAACCATGGTTGGGTTTGTGTGCAGTGTGAAAACACTCTTCTAGAAGGTTTGGCCTTTTGGACCAATTACAGGAAATGAAGCTGTCAAGACTCGCAGGACTGTTTGCCACTTTTTCCTCCTTATTTGTCAGCGGCAATACAGTGACTTCAAGACAAGCACGTTCATTTAGAGAATTTGAACTAGCTTAAGAGTACAGTGCCTAAAATTGCTGCTGCTGGTATAAATACCATAATAACAGCACTACTGTGATAACGAAATGAATCTGTTCATTCATTTTATCCTGGAAAGGCTTCCTGCCGAATTAACCACCCACTGAATTGGCAACACACCAACATCAGACGCACATCCTTCTACAAGCCAATCAGTGTCAAATGTAGGAAGATGCACCACATACGTGATGACGACAGGACGAAGGCGTATCATACAAAAGTCTTTGGTGCGCTCGCACAAATACAGTGTAACAACAAAACTAACCAGACCACATGTATACAAGATAAACACACAAGCCTTGGTTTGGACCATGGTCTGGACTTTCAGGTGTGAAAATTCTCTTAATTTCTGTACACTGTTCTAGATTTCAGTATGGCAGCATTTATCACATTATCTTCATGTACACAGAGCACATTTTATTCATTTTGACCAATTTCCTATTTCCATTATGTCCATATTTTGGAAAAAATGCTAGACTGAGTGACTCAGCAGACTAAGGCACTTTCACTGTGCCCTGAGAAACACGTTAGAATCCCTGGTCATGCTGCTTGGCATCGGCAGCCAGGGCCCGAGAGGGCAGGTAAGGTGGCACTCTCTCTGCAATAATACTAAAGTTATGTTGGCTGGCTCAAGCGTCTCCCAGGCGATCCATCAGAACTGGGGAATCTGCGCTTTCCTCCGAGAGCGTTGGCTGCTTGGCATCTATGTACCAATGGGAGTTGTAAAAGAGGCAGAGATTGATTTCGCATGCATCTTAGGAGGCAAACTAAACTGTTGGTCTGCACCCTTCTAGAGTCAGGGACATTAGAAGAGATAGGGAGAGTCAACGAATGCACAGGTCAATTAGAGAGAGAGAGAATACTAGACAAGTACTAGATACATGCAGCAGGAGGGCTGTTAGAATACTGATCTCTGATCAGATGTTCTGTATTCATAACTAAAACTGATTCTAAAGTTGTGCATTCAGGTAAAAGTCGTGGTGTGTCCTAACCCACATCCTGAGACCTGGATACGGTTTGAGTGGGTTGAGAGAAGTTATTTTTGAGTATTTTGACTGAAACCTTTGGACTGTTTAGGTGACTACTGAGTTCTCATTTTGAACTAGTGAAGTCAAAGCATGTAGCTGTCAGTGATTTGTTTCCTCTCATGATATTAGTTACTTGCCTGGCCTGTCACAAACATACTTAACCCTACATCACATTATTGATGCTTGTCTCGGCATTCCTGCTTCAGTGCTGCAGTTAACATACATGAAAAGTACATGATTGTATTTTTATCTCCTCAGTGTTCCCCTGGGCTTATTTCAGACCTGTGGGACAAATTGTAATGTATTGAAATAGTTGCATTCTTGCATTTTAAGGAGGTCTTGAAGAAGCATCTTGAACAAGCCATCCATAATCTTGGCTTCAGTGAAAATAGTAATAACATTCCCCACCGCCTGCCAACAAGACTTCAAACACATGGCATCTGAGGCAGTGAAAAGCACTCATGAATATACCAATTAAGAAGTAGTCCAGAAGATTGCATTTCACAGTTAACACCCAAATGGAAAATTTTATTGCTCAAATGTTGCTTTTTGATGGCTCAGAAGATTGAGATTCTCCTAGGAGAGATTGCGTGAGACAGAATGGAGATATGAGATTCTTCAGGCCTAGATAAACAGAAGTCATTCACATCATTAAAACAGAAGTGAGAAACGGTTGAGTTCATATTGAGAACATATCCTGTCTTTTTTAACATTAATGCTTTTATTTTGGGCACAATGTAAAACTTTGAGATCTACTAAAACTCAAGAGGAGACAGATTACTGATGTCACTTTCTCATAGAGCTGGGTGATATAGCCATGATTTTTTCTATATTGATCAATCTCGATAATTATCACAATATTAAATTTTCTAGCACTGTCATAGTTTTTAAACATCTTTCTAAAAACATCAGACTAAATACTTGAAATGTTACTATTTAAAATATTTAAATGTTTATTGGCAGAACATAATATTGCAGCGTCCGGCTGGACACGTTGAAAGGATGGACGAGAAAGACGTTTACAGTCGTCACTTTATTGTTTAAACTTGTGATTGCTGTCGGCCGCAGCCACTCCAAAAATAACAACAGGCTAGAGAGCCAAGCTAACAGGCTAATGCTAGCACTTGGGCTGACACACACACACAGCGAGCCTCCCCGCCTTCTCCTTCTCACACAAACACACGAGCAACCTCTCACTTTCTCGCCCGGACTACACTCTCCCCCAATCACACGCTTGTCTTAAACACAACAGTGCATTTTGGCGGCACTGGTGAGGAGGAGCTAACAAGCAGCAGTATTAGACGTCTGAACTCACCGTCAAGCTGCTTAGATGTGAAATGGAAACGAATGTTAATGCTTATCGAATTCTATTGTCGCGGCTTATCATCGTCATCGAGGGAAAAATTATTGTGAAAAAAATTTATATTGTTTTATCGCCCAGTACTACTTTCTCATGAGACATATCTGAGACTAGCTTAAATCTATTGTCTCGTTGTAGCGCAGGTGGAACTGCTGAGAAGTAAAAAAATCTTTTACATTTTTCTTGCATTTGGACAATAATCAAAACTAGTTCTAGAAGTGTCTTTGAAAAAATCCATATCCAGTGATGCCAGATGTTGATGCTCAAGTCCAGTATAAAGCTATGCATGCCACAAGCCAGGTTAGTAACCCGTTAAGAGGAAGACTATGGCAAAGTAAGGTTGGCAAGGTGAAAACAAGGTGTGAATTTTCATTATAATCTCCATCCTTGTCCTCCCGCCTCCCGCTTGCTTTCCAGTAGAATCTGAAAGGTCATCTTTCTTTTTGAGCTCCCTACATTAAAATTAGTTGTCATAGGGTTAGACCATCAGCCGAGGGAGCTGTGGGAGTTTCTATTAAAGTTTAACAGTGCCTGATGGTGAGAACTGAGCTTTGTGCTGTGAATGAGGCAAGGAACGTGTCGGGGAAAGCTCCTCCCAGCTAAGCGCTCACTAAGTCAGGGTGAGTATTGAGGCAGACAGCCAGAAATGAATTATTCAGCATCTCATATACCACGACAGTCTCAGCTTCGTTGTTGGCCACGGGCTTGCCGCATCTTGATTTTTGGCTGTTATGCTCTCATAAACAACAGAACATCTGCAGCCTGCCATCAGTAAGCAATTGCAGTAATTTAAGCTGCAGCTGTTTCACACAAGAGATTATACCATATAGAAATAGAACCTTCTCTTATTTGAGCCTCTGCTGGGGAGAATGATTTTGTGAAGCGTTGCTCACTGCTCTGTTATGAAAGACATTGCGCTTCAAATAGTTTTATGCTTTTCAGACATTTTAGTCAACACTTATTTTGACATCTTGTACGCTCCAGTGTAGCGACAGACATACTTATACAATAAAATGATGTGCGAGTTGCTCTTGTAAACAAGCCACTGGCTGTTGGATTTGGGGTTATGTTGTTTCTTGGTGACCGACTGCTGAGATGTGTTTATGTAGCGTTAGCACTTACCTCCATCTGTCAGCGACTATTGTGCCCACTGGTATTTCTTCCATGACTCAACACTGCTGAGTTTCTTGTTTCTTGACTGATACAATTTGAAACAAGTACCTGCAGACAGTACTGAGCACATAACATAGAAAATGAATGCTACACTTATATAACGCCCTTCTAATGCCCAAAGATGCTACAATCTCTTTACGAACTCAACCACACATTGGCAAGAAGCAGCAGCCAATCGTGCACATAATCTCAACCAGACAGTGTGGAGGACTGCATCGAGAACTATGGGGTCACCCTGGACAGAGTGCCAAACCATATCTGGGCAAAATACATTCATTCACACACACCAGGGTCATTTAGAGTAGCCAGTACACCTCATCTCCATGAATTGGGACTGTGCGAGTAAACCAGAGTCTGCAGAGGAAACCCACACAGACATGAGGAGAACATTGAAACTCCACCCACATGGGGACTTGAACCCAAGACCTCAGTACTGAGAAGGTACAGTAAACGTGCGAACCACCAAACCAAAATGCTGCCCAAACCAATCCTGATTGGCTGCAGCCTGAACAACACTTCTTATAACTTCAATGGGAATGAACAGAGCCCAGCTTGAACAGGTGGATGTAAATGTGTTTGACCTCACAGAAACACTCTGATTTGCTGCTAGGTGGATAGATGGGCAGCACGGTGTCTTAGTGCTTAGTATGTTTGCCTCTCACCACTGAGGTCTTGCGTTCAAGTCCCCATCTTGGTGAAGTTTCCATGTTCTCCCCGTGTCTGTGTGGGTTTCCTCTGGAGTATCCGCTTTCCTCCCACAGTCCAAAAACGAAATTGTCTGTGTGTGTGTAGACACTCAGCGATGGATTGGCACCCCGTCCTGGTTCTTGGACTCACCGTGACCCAGACCAGGATTAACAGAAGATAACGGATGGATAGATGAACTGGGAAGTGAACAGTATGTTTAAACATGTTCAAAACGAGGAAAATGGCTTTGTGTGATACGAGCCCTAAATGGATTGTGATGGTTATTTTAAGCTGCTCTGTTTTGATGATTGAGTCATGTAACAACAAATCCAGTCACTGCACTCATTCTCCATGTCCATGCTCCTCCTACGTCTCTCCTGTCTCCAGCTGTTGAGTTAATTGGTTTTTCCTGCTGCCCATAAAAAAAGTAATAAGGCTCTGGCTGGTATGAGCGGGACCCTCCAGCAGCTACTTGGTGAGGAAAAACTTAATTTTCCTCACTATTCCATCTCATTCCCCAGCTCACTGACTCCATCAAGAATTCAATTCACACTGTTTTCCCTTCCTCTCCTACCTCATTATCTTCACCCTTTTCTTGCACATTCCTTAACATTAAGTCCTCTTTGTCTCTTGTGCTATCAATCAGTGCTTGGGTTTAATTGGAGGTAGACAATGTTTGGTTGTTAAAAGATGCGCAAAGACATGCAGTGAGCAGCAGTAATGACTCACTCTGCTCGTGCTTACAGCAGATGTTGACACCCAAGCAGTGGTGGCTGATTTAACACAAAGAAAAGGGCTTTTTTAGACTAACTCTTGCTCTGCCAGCAAATCACCTGAGGCTCTCCTCCCTGCAGTCATAACTGGCCCCTAACTGCCCCATGCCGGGACATGTCGGCAGCAGACGTCCTTTTATGGAGCCTGAGCACCATTACAGGCCCGTGCCGACAGATCACACATTACACGCAAACAGTTTCATAACGAGCAACTAATGATAGACTGATGAAGTCGATGTGACAGTGTCTACTTCATAATTAGTGAAACAGTCAGCAGGATCTGCAGCATTTAGGTTTGTCCTCAAGCATTTCCTCGGAGAAATGGAAAGTTATAGTTGTGAAGAAAAAGGAGAATTTGATTTGACGGAACTCTAATGAGGGCAAAACGGCTGCATGCACACATTAATAAACCACCTCAGCTTTCTCAGAGGTCTGTCTTTACTGCAGTGTTTCTCGTCCTAACAGCAAACCTCATTTAACAATATCTATAGGATATAGTATGTTTGATCGTGTGTGTGTGTGTGTGTTTGTTTTCTGTGGTATCCAAGACAACCAGGGGATCTCAACAGCATTTCTGAATGACCTCGTGTGTTAGTTTTGGAGGAAAGACTCAGAACTGGCATTTCAGACCCTGCTTCAAAAATTTCAAGTATGTGCCTGATGTTACAGAAGATGACGAGTTCTATTCATTTTCAGCCACTCGTCTTCACACATGGTCATATGGAGGATGAAGAGTGAAGTATAAATAAGTAAATACACATATAAATGAATGAATAAACAAATTAATACACACAAATAATTGTATAAACAAATAAATTAATTAATAAACACATAAAATTTATATTTACATTTACATTAAATACATACTTAAATTTTTAACAGGAATTTATTTACATTTTCATGGTTGAACATGAACTGTTTTTGCATTTCTTTATTTCTTTATTTGATATATTTCTACATTTATTTATGTATATATATTTCAACATTAATTAATTAATTTATTTCCATATTTCTTCATGTAGTATGCATTTGTATGCTAATTAGGTAAAATAATATGTAGATAAATACATAAAGAAATGTGGATATAAATGTAGAAATACTGTACATCAATAAATGTAGAAATGCAAAAACAGCTCAAATAAATATTCAAGCATGGCAATGTAGAGATAGATTCCGGATATAAATTTAAGTATGTCCTATTTCTTGAGAAAATGTATTTATTAATTTATTTCTCTGCAGTTATTTATGTGTGTATTTATTTATCCATTTATATGTGCATTTTTTTTGTCTTTTGTTTTGTCCTCCATATCCATATAACACTACTCATGTTCTGGTGTGCCATTTGCATGAACGAACCAAAACTGTTTACGGTGGAATTGCTAAATTGATCTTTTACCTTATGGAATGTTTTTCTGCTTCTCGCTTGACTGACCATGCCTTCATTTGAGACGTAAATAGGTCATGAAATAATTAATTCAGAAGGCCTTGTGTCTACACTGCATTCTAAATGTTCACACTCCTGTTCACACAGCATTTCACCTTAAATCAAGGGTTGTAATAGAGACCTTGTCCCCTTTTGCTGCAATAACAGCCTTTAATCTTCTAGGGAAGGCTTTGCAGGGTCCTGTGAGGATCTGATTGTATTTGTTCAGGAGAGTACAGTGGAACCTTGGTTATCGTTTACCCTGGTTATTGTACAAATACGTTATTGTCGACTTTTTTTAGGGAAATTTTTTGTCCCAGTTATCGTTCATCCACCCGGTTTTTGTTAGCATACCCACGTGACTCAATGCTAATTTCGTGAAAACAAAGCATCCACCCACACTTGTCATTCATTCTGTCTTTGGTTTTCTGCCATTGTTTCTCATTGATAAAAACAAACTAAAACATGTCACACTAAAGCGACAGCATGCAGTTTTACCACCTGAAAACGGGTGCGAAAACAAATAGCTGCTGGGATCGGGTATGCAAAACAAAGGCTGCCAGCTGGACCACACCAGCACTCTCTAAAATGGAACGTGAACCTGTAACATTGATGTTAAATGTTCATTTATCCATTTTATTAGTCTTTTGTGTTTATTTCTCATTGTTTTCTGTATGTAACACTATAGTTATAGTTATATCTTTTCATTTCAGTTATCATTAATAATGAAAAACCGATATTCCACTGTATTAGTAAGGTAAGGTATTGATTACTTGCGGATCATAAACTGCAGTCCAAATCTGCTCCAGAGTGCTCCATTCTATTAGCACTGCTTTTCTATATGGATTGCAGACACTGCATATATAGTTGAATACTTTTTTCAGCAATTAGGTGCACCTTATCATAAGTGTCATGTTTCCACCACGAAAGGAAATATCCCACAGCCTAGCATGGAGAAGACGAGATGCTGGGTATGTGTTTATGGAATGCCATGCTGTGCAACCTGTATATGTGCCCAGAGTTCTTCCGTTGTACATGGAGATACCAAGAACATTTTGACTGGGGGAGCCAGGTAGGACACCTTAATACAGCAACATTTATTAAATAGTAGATGTTAAATGTGATGTGGTTCTTGGCACAAATGTTTTGTCTTTTAATTACAAAAATAAGCTCCTTTCAGTCTGTGGATAAAACATCAGCTACGGTTTGAATGGCATGTTTAAAGCAAACTCTCAAGTTTAGGGGTGGACAATCAAATTTCAGGCTTGGCCAAAACCACCCCAGGCCATTCCTTTGATCTGCCAGTGCAACTGTTAGCCACTGGTGGTCTCTGGTACATCATTCATCATGTCCCAGATGTGCTCAGTGGAGGACAAATTGGGTTTCCCATTGAACTCCCATTGTGCCACCTGTGATAAAGCATTGTAGATAAGGTACCAGCTCAGGCTATAGCATCTCTGTGATGCATCACTGGCTGATTAAGGTACTGGTTCTCTGTCTGTCCCTAAGCCATAATCCCTGGTGCTGAAGCCATATGGAGATGTAAAATGCTCATCTATGAGCCTTTGCCATGATGCCTCCATACATGGATTTTGGTGTATCATGACCCACCCATCAGTGCAGTGTTTGGGTGTTTTGCTTTACAGCATCTAACTTCTGCAATATGTTTAATGTCTCATTTGCAAAATGTTAGCTATTGCAACATGTAGAGCAATTCTAAATTCAAATATTCTATCGAGACAAATATTGTACCTGATTAACAATGTATTGTGCAGCTCAGCGCTGGGGCCTATTTGGAGAGATGTCATGATGTCATTCCTGATATTATTACATTACATTCAGTAATCGGAATCCCAGGCGCTGAGGAAACATCTCATTTCCTTTGCCCTACATACCACGATTGGAAAATTGCGAATGAGATATAGTGAGCATCCTTTTTCACTTTCCTCTCTTCCTCCTCCCCTCTCTCCAGTCCTGCTGATTTAATGCGTAAAAAAAAAAGCAGACTTTGCTCCACTCTGACAAGCCGACAAGTGAAATAGCTTCAGCTAGGGAGATAAAAAAGGAGCCTGGTGTCCATAGCGTTAGGCAGGGGTGCTGACGAGCATTCGTTTCACAATTTTAGCTTACGGGGTAGAGATGGAGAGAAAGATAGATGGAGATGCAGACATATTCTGACCTGAGGACACACACAGGGAAAGCATGAGCAATGAGATTAAGCAGGCAGATAGGGAGAGTATGAGTTCCACTCATCTTTAAGTCACTCGTCTTTGTACTTGTGGTTGCTCCGAATGTTCTGATGGATTCTTGTGCCATTAGCATAAAAATATGTGGGCTCTGTTGAAAAATCTTTCGACAGTGGTGGGAATTGATTGTTTAATTTTTGACCTTTACAGCTAAGAAGTATGTTTGTCTACTTGCTTGACTGATCATGCCTTCATATGGAAAATAAATGGGTCATAAATGTATTCATTCAGAAGGGCTTGCACCTACGGACCTGGACAGAAATGCACTTTTGCAGTTTTTCTTCTAAATAGCTAACAGGATTGTTTGAAAATTGGTTTTATTTCACTGAGAATCTAGTCAAAGCTGGCTTATTACAATTCAATATTTCAGTAATAACACTACAGTATGGAATTTTTCATTCACATACTTTTATTTTAGGTCAAATCTATTCTTTTCTTTGTTTCAACACTCCTAAAAGTCACTGACAGTGAATGTATAGACTTTACAACAGCTGTTTACCTTCTCCAGAAGTTTACCATATATTTCAAGCAAGCCATTATGTGAAATAGGATGTGTAGATGCATTAGAATATGAGAGAATAGTTTATAAACAACCATAATAAACACTGTATAAACTAGTTTAGGGTATATTTGTCCATGACCAACTTCACCTATCCATTCTTAACCACATAATCCTGGTCGGGGTTGTGATGAGTCCTCCGAGCCCTTCAGTGGGCACTGGGAAGGGCATTACTGTAGTCAGGACAGGATACAAATCTATTGTTTTGCACACACACACACTCACCAGGAGAATTTAGAGTGCTCCACCTGATGTCCATATTTTTGGACTGTGGGCAAACCGGAGACCCTGGACAAAATATGGAAAATCTACCCAGAGGATCCCTGCACTGAGAGGCTATATAGTTAACACCTATATACACTAGATTAGGAGATGCCTACAAGCAGTTTTCAACTAGAGTATATAAAAACTAGTGTTTTTGCTCAAGTTTATCTTGTTCAACAGTAGTGCTCATAAAAGCGTATATCCACAGTATTCCATACACAAGTATGACGCCTTGTGTAAAACATGTGCTAAACATCTGGTGGAGAATACTAAAGAGAATAGCTGTGCTAAAGCCTATAAACTCACTGTCAACAACTAGTGAGAGACACACTTTGGAGGGAATAACTAAAATTATAGCCATGATTCAGTCTTTTAGATGCCTCAGCTGGACATTTTTTACCCCAATCTTCTTCCAATGTGTTTTAGTAGCCAAATGACCCGCCTCTTTTTACCAATTTTCCCTATCACTAGCAATACCTTCTTCCATTCTCCAGTGGAAACTGCATTTTTCTTTAAAAATAAAATAACCTAGAGTATTAAGTGTTGTTTATGTTTTCACTTGGTTATTTAATAAATGGTGATGTAGCAACAGTACATCTTGTTTAGTTCTAAACCTCTGTTAGTAATTTCTTTAATTGCAGCAGAGCAAATGTACTAAACATTTTTTTTTGTTTTGAACAAATTATACAAGAAAAATGTGAATTTTCAGAAATAAAAAATTTACTGCAATTATAGTGAGAAATTAATTTTAAGTCCCAATATCATGAATCAGATTGCGACTATACTGTTACACTTTCACTTTGGACTGTTTCCATTTCTGTATTCATCATGCAAGTTTTACAAAATAGAAATAGCAGCTAATATTTTATATGCCTTAACCTTCTGGCATCTGCTCTTCCACCCACGGCATATTAACAAAAATCTGCATAAGTATAAGTATAGCTTTACATAACAGGTTGAATAAAATTATATTTTTAGATTCTTGTGAGAGGAGCTTAAATAAGCAGAGAGACATCTGTGAGATGCGCTCTGTCATTCATACGATAATGACATGGTAATTCAGGACATCCTACTGGTGGGTTCCAGTGGCCTGGAATTTGTGGAATGTTGATTCAACACCTGTCACCTGAGGTGAACCTGAACAGTAGACCTCACCTGAGTATTTTACACCTATCTCATAAATATTCAGTGTAGGGTTAGAGGCTGAGTGAAAACATAGTGTCAGCTCACATTTGTTAAGCTTTAGAAAAAAAAACACAAACAATGTCTAAAAACTGTAATGACCAGTGTGCAGACAACACCTCTGTTTATTCAGTTCAGGTCTCAAACGTCTTGGCTAGAAATGTTTAGAGAGTGTTTTTTCACAATATATCAGATTTAATCAAAATATAGATTTATGACATTCTTACTGTTTTGACACTGTTGTTGCTGAGTTTGTGATGTGTATCACTTTGGGGAATCGGAGTGCTTGAAATACCCTCAGACTCCAGGGGGTTAAAGAAATAAAACCATATGTAGCATAAAAGAGAGAAACACGGTATTCACTTTCTGTGTTGGTGTGTTCTCTGGCCATTTGCTGCCTTGATAAACTTCTGAGTATGTCCGATTGTGTATCTGTGCCCACTGAAACATCACTTGATTCTCTTTACAAGGTACAGCCAGGGCTCAGTCTGCAAACCTTTCATTTAGTCATCAAAGCTGCTCAAATTAAATGGAAATAAACTTAACATTTCCTTATGCACGAAACGAAAAGGACAAAATGTGCACTCACGCGTGAAATGAAATTGAGTTGAAATGAAGTGAAATGTGTAAAGTGTCCGGTGTGGAGCGTCTCTGGACTGGCTCTCTCTTGCTTGCTGTGTGGACCGGGCTTTATGACTCCCTCTGGCATCTCCCAGCCTGACCTTCACTAAAGTGGATGGCTTAATGGGCTGTGAAGGACTCTAGTCTAAGATGGAAGGAAGTGAGAAAGCGTTAAGTTGGCTGTACCGTGTTTATCAAAAGCCATGAACCTTGAATCTGAATGCAGGTCCACCCACTGCAGCACAGAGGCACCAAGACTTTGTCTATAATTGTGTATTTATAATTCAGATTTTAATGGAGCAGCTGTCATAACTTAATTTTGACAAATTAATGGAAACTAATAGTTTTATATAGTAAACATTTCCTTTCTTCCTTTTTCAAGGTCTGTTGAATTTGGAACATTAATAAATGAAGCGTTGAGGGTTTTTCCTTCTACCGTCAGCACGTTTTCCAAATAAAAATTCCTCTATGATTTCATTCATATTATATAATAGGTGTTTAATTGCATCTCTCGTTAAGGTTTTCGGGAATAGTATCATCCATTGTTGATGTATATGGGACACCTGAATTCTTTGGCCTTGAGTTATTGGCTTTGCAGGTTGCAGAAACTGAACATGTGCAGAGAATATAAACCTCTTGGTCATGTAATATTTAAGACCATGCTTAGTTCTGACTTTGTGATAATAATTGCATATTATTAAATTATTAAATAGCTTTTGGAAAGGTTACTCATTGTCTCTGAGTGAACAGACCATTGTGTTTTACGCCAATAGCAATACATTAGCTGGTATCTAACCAACAGAGATGCAATGCTGCCACCCGAGCAGCATAATTGGACTCTATTGAATGTATGACAGGTCAATTAGGTTGACTATCATGGGCATATTCATCTTTATGTCCAGTTCTTTTGCTTAGGTATATTGTGTGCATTATGAAGGGTTGTGATTTATGTCAAATTGTTTTCACCATCTACAATTAATTCAAATTGGCAGGAAATGGAGCCTGTTTTACTGTTTTTTCATGAGCAGTTGGTTTAGAGGGCACATAAGACCATCTCTACCTTTAAATCCAACATATTCTACAAAGTGGCACTGACTCTGGTGTCAGAGAGAGTGTGTAGGCTGCCCCTGACATATGGATTCTCCACTGGAGGGGGCAAGCTTAAGCCTTCAGCCATATGGAGACATACTGTAGAACCAACACAGATTAATTACCATAAATACATTTTTTAATTCATTTTGAACATAAGCTCACTGTTTGGTAGATCATTGAAGAAATGTGTCATTGAATTGTAATCTTAATCTAAACTTAACTCTAAATTAAAAAAAATAATTTTATGAAAAATCAAAATCACAATTTTGTAGTTGCCCCTGATGCAGTTAATAAATCTAGACATGTTTGGAGTGTAGGTTTTGCTTCTTTCAGTTTAGAATTGGAGCTAAAACTCCATATAACTCATTTTAAATTGATAACCTGTCTCAAGTCGATCAGGATTTTGGTAAAAAATTACATCACCAGAGCGTCTCTTAAACTTTATTCGGATATTCATTGAAGTCTCAGACTAATTTGATGTGTTTTAGGACATGTATGACTTGCTTTGAGCTTTCCTTGATGTATTTTTTTCTAAAATAATTTTGGTGACCGTGTTCTAGCATTTGTTAGCAGTGTTAGTTTAAGTTCTTAAATAAAGAAGCAAAATTCTCCAAATATTTCAGTAGCTGAGTGATTGAGTACATCTGGGATAAATGAAACATATTTGGCTGAACCAGCATTAAAAACTTGTTCAGCAAGTTCTCTGAAATGAATATAAATTGACATAATTAATTAATTTACATGGAGGCAGCCGTGGCCTGGCAGTGAATGGAAGGTCGCCAGTTCGATCTTTGGGCAGGTTTTTGCCTTTGAGCAAACCACCTAACCATCAACTGCTTCCCAGACTTTGTGAATAGGGCTGGCCACTGCTGTTCTTATAGCCTAGTGCAGCGATTCTCAACTGGTGGGTCGCACGTTCTGGGTGGGTCGCGGACAGATTGTAAAAAATAATTAAATTTTAAAACCATTGAAATAGTTGAAGCTTATCCAATTTTGTCCTCGTTTTTTAAATTGAAAACAGAGACACAGAGAGGCGTTTAGCCATTATGTGCGCAGTATTATCGTTGCCATGGTAACCACCATTTGCTGATTATTAGTGTTGCCAAGTCCGCTTATTATAAGCGAGTTTGGGCTTGTTTTTTTCTAAAATCGCTTGTATATCTCGTGAGTGGCGGGTTGCAGTTTTTTGAGCTTGTTTTTGAATTTGAAGTTGCTTATTTGGGCTTGACTTTCTTTCTGAGTGAAACTCTTTGATTATCTCCCAGCTCCCCATAACAAAGCGAAAGATGAGAAGCACAAAACATCTGCACACTGAGGCTAACAAACATGGGTTTCAGTGCCCCAAAACACAATGACACAAAACAAAGAAATGAGTTTGAATGTTGCTTATGTATGATGTCATAATAAATATTTACCTTTATACTGTTTAAAAGCTGCCTCTGTTTTACAGAATGTGGTGGGTTGCCAGTTGGGCTTATTTTGGACTTGTTTTCAAAGAGCTGGTTGCTTGTTTCTTTCGCGAGATCTGGCAACACTGCTGGTTACTCTTCTGTTTAAATTTGTGATGACGTTTGGAGGCAAAGAATTTGGCAATCAATAATTTTATGCTACGTGCTTTTAACAGTTTATAAATATTTAATATGTAATTTATTATTTTATTAATGATAAATATACATTTTATTATTAATTAAACTTAAGTTATTATTAGTATATTATAAGTAGTGTATTGATATTTATTAATAATATTAATTTAATTTATGCTTCAGCACCCCCTCAAACCTCCTGAATCAAGCCAGTCGTGTCACCCCTGAAATCTCTTTACATATGTTTAAATGTATTTTTGAAGGCTATTTTTCAAAAATAAATTTGTTTGGTTTGTATTATATAAAAGTGGGTCCCAATTTAATGACCATGAGAAAATTTGGGTCCTGGGCTGAGACCAGTTGAGAACCCCTGGCCTAGTATGTTCACTAGTGTGTTTGTTTCACTGTTCTTTATTTAAAATGGCTATACATACAATGTTTTTTATTGAAATTTGTTGATTAATTATTAGAGCTGAAAGAATTAATACGTATTCTTTCAGCAATGCATATTATGAACATTCATCACTATAACATATATTGCCCACCTATAGAGTCCACTTGTGTGTTTTTGGGATTACATGGTTAACACACACATGCCCTCTTGGCTGAGTTAGTCTAGTAAACATGCTGTTACTTTGCCTCACAAGAGAGAACATTGCTCTCGAATCAAAGAGCGGCCCAGCTCGGCATTTCACAGCAGGGTAAAGCAGAACTTCTAAAAGTGGACTGGGACAGGGGCCAGGCTCACAGCACACCCACAGGCTGGTGAAAGGAGGCTGGCTGCCCACAGGCTCGGCCAGCGCTGTGTAATAAGGGCCTCTTCAGACGCTGGTCATGCCGTGGTGCCTCTCTGTTCTCATTAAGAGCCCTGTCAGTCAGCACACTGCTGGACCTGTGCATGCTGGAGTGGGAGCTTACTCCACCATCACGGACGCATAATGACGCCCAGCATCATGAAGTGGGAAGAGGAATTAATGAATTGCAAATGTCTCCAAATTAATATGTTTAAAGGGGTGCAGCCGCCATCCATAAATCTTCCGCCTCTGTGGCAGCGAGTAATTGCACCTCCTTTGCCCCCATTATTTAAGGTCGTATGAATGTGGGGGTATGAATATGGATCAAATCACAATATGGCTGAACCTTGCACCCTCTTGACTGACAGGCATGACTTGTGTATTGAAATGTCTCTCTTGACCTGTGTTTTTGTTCACCCTTAGCTGGCATGCCGCTCAGGCATGCGGGTATTGTCATTTTGCTTGTAATGAAGTGGCTGTGGTTCTGATGGAGAGCACGCTTCATTCAACAACACAGATTGGACACAAACCTTGAGTTAATGGTGCTTGTTGATAGAATTGTTTGAATTGTTTTTTTTTTTTGCTCATTGTTTTCACTAAATTAAAAATATGTATCTTCAATAATAGTACATAGTAATCCATTATATTTGACGCATCTATGCTCTGCTCACAAATGCATTCTTACAATTGTTTATAAGTTGGACAAGATTTACAAAATGTTGGCAAAAATGTCATTCAACCTAATTAAATATGCGTCAGTCAGCCTCGCATCATGTCCTTGTGTCATCAATTACAATAGACGTGCACTTTGTAGTTCTAATACAGACTGTAGTCCATCTGCTACTCTGTGTACCTCGTTAACCTCCTTCAATTATCAGGACCCCCACAGAGCAGACATTGAGTGATGGATCATTCTCAGCACTACTGTGGTGGTGGTGTGTAAGTGTGTGTTGCAATGATATGAGTTGATCAGACCTATCACAGCTGCTGGAGACAGTACCTCATCTGTTGTTGTACCGTTTCTATGGGTCATCCTCTAGTCCTTTATCAGTGGTCACAGGATGCTGCCTGCAGGACACTGCTGGCTGGATATTTTTGGTAGGTGGACTGTTTCTAGCAGTGACACTGAGGTGTTTAAAAATTCCAGCAGCTCTGCTGTATTTGACCCACTCATACCTGCACAACACATACTAACACACCACCACATCAGCATCACTGCACTGTGATCCACCACCCAAATAATACCTGCTCTGTGGGGGGTCCTGATCATTGAAGAACAGGTGAAAGGAAACTAACAAAGTCTATAGAGAAACAGGTGGACTACAGTCTGTAACTGTACAACTACAAAGTGCACCTGTAAGGTCAGTGGAGCTAAAATGGACAAAGATTGTAGATACAAGACATTTAGTTTGGAACTGGAGGATAACTTTTAATAACAAATTCTCAGTGATGTAAATTAGCCATCAAAACATTTCTCAAACACGTCCAGATCTTAATTAAGGTTCGTGCCCCACGTTGGGCGCTGTTAACTTTTTGCCCGGCTAGCTCAGTCGGTAGAGCATGAGACTCTTAATCTCAGGGTCGTGGGTTTGAGCCCCACATTGGGAGCTGTTAACTTTTTTTGAGGACAGCCGTGGCCTGGTGGTTAGAGAACTGATCTGAAGGTTGCCGGTTCGATTCCCAGATCCAAAAGGTCATGACTGAAGTGCCCTTGAGCAAGGCACCTAACCTCTAGCTGCTCCCCGGGCGCTGTGACTAGGGCTGCCCACCGCTGGACTCACTGGCCCCTGTTCACTAGTGTGTAAATGTGTGTTTCACTGCACGGATTGGGTTAAATTGTGGAGAATTAATTTCCTAAGTGTGTAAAAAGCACAAGGATCAAAACAGTACTCTAAATCTAAATCTAAATCACCGATGACACATTTTATGAAACTACACTTTTATGGACTGTCACTTCAGACAGCAGCAGGGCTGGTAGAAGACTGACCTTGGACCAGGATCCACTGTGTTCATGATGACCATCATTACTTAAAACTAATTCTAGATCAGATCTCCCTGGTCTTAAGATCTGGATGCGTTTTGAGGTGACTGCTGATTTCTGGTGTTAATTTGCAACATTAGTCTTGCATCACTAAACTAAAGAAACAAAATCTAGACTCCAGCCATGCCTTGGCTGACTGCGTACATCAGAGGTGAGTAGAAAAATGTAAATAAGGTTTGTTTGTGAGCCGTACCCTTTAATGTATTTTTCTGTAGAGGGGGTGAATCTTGTAGATGGTGTTGCTCTTTTCTTACTTCACTGAGCCGAACAGGCTGTGGATATGTGGAATTTAATGTCTTTATCATGCTGAGAATAAAACATATCTGCAGAGCAGCCTTGAAGTGAGGGCTTAGATGCCTGGGCAATGTGAAAATATTATTAATTTTTTTCTTTACGTGAGCGAAAGGTTGACATTCAAGGCCTCTTTCATAGTTGAGGTAAACAAATAAGATTTCTTTATGTGCTTTACAGCCAAACAAAGTCAGAACACAAGTAGAGTCATTAACCTAGCGTTTGCTGTGTGTGTGTGTGTTTTGAGAGAGAGAGAGAGAGAGAGAGAGTGAGTGTGGGGGTGTGTCTAAACAGGAATCAAGCTAATCTTTCTTTCTGCTTCTGTAGGTGATGTCTTTGCCTTGGTCTCTGCTTCCTGGAACACCAAAGGTAAGCCTCTAGAAAGCATCTTTGCTTTCTCTTAAAGTCATTTCTGCATTGACGAGTAAATTCTAAAGTGAGCAGGGCAAGTATGGTGGGATTTTGAAGAAGATGGAGATTTTAGTAAAGCTATAATATGATAACTCTACTATTTAATGGGGGAAGGAGACCCAGATGTATTAGCAGAACTCTACATGGCTTGGAAGAGCGGCTGATTTAATTTGTAATTAATTTTATTTGCTTAATAACTGATGACACAAGTTTACTGGAGATTTGCCCCCCCATTATGCATGATTCTAGTTTATTATCAAATGGGTAAAGCTATGAAAAGACCAGTTGAACTACACAGTAAATCTGCCAGTGTTAAATCAACACTATTAGAGTTAAATTAACACTGAGAGTGTCAAAATGTAACACTCTCAGTGTTAATTTAACTCTAATAGTGTTGATTTAACACTGGCAGATTTACTGTGTACTGGATGTTTACAGCAGCTGTTGCTGTTGGTGAATTGGATTCGAGTTCTCCGTCTTGTTCTTGTGATTATGGATTACCGAGGAGCTGACGGTTCATATTTGTATCCCACAAAGTGTCCTGACCTTATGATAAGAAGGATATTTGTTGGTGCAGCATTGTTGGGTTTAGGAGCTCGCAGGCAGGCCAGGAGAGAAGAAGGAAATGGTTTTTTGTGTTCCCACTGCTGGACACATAAAATACTATAAGACATGTTCTGAAAAGTGTTTCTTTAAGATCCAGGCCCTCGGAGCTAGTGTCAGCTACTACTGCCATGCTTGTGTCAGCATTAAGTTGACTATTTAATACATACAGCGTAAGCTTTACAACATCATAGGCCGAGCTCATCAGCACTGCGAGCTCTTGGATCATGAGCAGGGAAGATTTCAGTCTCATTAAAATGGATGGAACAGAGCATGTTTGTTTCTTCACCCAGAGAAAAAGCTTGAGAGAATAATGAAAGATGCAAGCAGAATAAATCCTGAGTGCTCCTTCAGAATCTAAAGCCCCTCCTTCTCTCCCTCTCTCCATCTGTATCTCTCGCTCTCCATCTCCAGTAGAGAGTGTTGTGCCTCTGAGACAGAGCTGTGTTTTCACCTGAAAGAAAAACACGCCAGTGTCAATATGTCTGTGCTTTTAATAATACTGTGTTATGCTTTGAGTTATTCTTTTATATTAAGAATGTGAATGTATGCTTCATAAATCAGCAGTTGTATGTCTTTTATTGGTCTGAATCAAACAGATATGTGGCAGTTTTTCAATTTAGTGGCTGTTTTTTTAGGAGTTTTTGAAAGTGGGTGCTGTCAAATTATATTATAACATAATTATATTTAAATTAGTCCAATAAAGCCTGATTCTCATAGGCTTAGTTTGTGGTACTAATACTAATATACTGAGAGACCCCAGCCCTAGTTTTCGGTTATTGCTTTCCGATCCTGTGACAAGGGCTTGGTCATTTTCCGCAACGGAGATTAATTTCTCTCTCCTTTTACTGTTGCCGCTGTGCCCATATGTGCAGGGTAGTTGGTCTCAGCGGGGAGGGAGGGGTTTCTGGCACCTCTTCGAACTCCATTTGTGTATAGTGAATGACCTGCCAGCACTTATGGGCTCCCCAGACTCACCCTTTCCCGTCACCTTTTCCCGGCCTCCGGAGGGACTCCAGAGGGGCTTTTCTGAGCAGATCGGGAAAGAATGATGATTCTGCTGGGTATTGACACGTTTGATGGAAACTCATTGCACCACATTCAGATGGAGAGGAAGAGTGCAGGACAAGAGGGCACTGGGGACTGTGTGTGTGTTTGTGTGTTATTTGTATTAAAGATGCTGGCGAGTGGGTACTGGTGAGTGCTTGCTGTGTTGCTATGGTGCCGTCCTATTAATTCAGTGATGGTGTGTGGGTGGAGACACTGTATTATTTTTTTTTCCATGTTTAAAATGAGCTGAATTATATGAGTGTCATATTCCATCAGTTGCAGTGGGTCACACTGGACTGGACTGGACTGGACTGGGCTCTAGATTTGTTCTTTTGATGATATTAAACTCTTGATTAAACATTTAATTAAGTCATCTTTTCCTGTGCATTCATTCATTCCCAGCAGCTGGGATGAGAATCAGCACCTCTAAGTCCGAGGCCATGGTTCTCGACCGGAAAACGGTAGCTTGCCCTCTCCAGGTGGGTGGAGAAGTCTTGCCTCAAGTGGAGGAGTTCAAGTATCTCGGGATCTTGTTCACGAGTGAGGGAAGAATGGAGCGTGAGATTGACAGACGGATTGGTGCAGCCTCCACAATAATGCGGTCGCTGCAGCGGTCCGTTGTGTTGAAGAAGGAGCTGAGCCGAAAGGCAAAGCTCTCAATTTACCGGTCAATCTACGTTCCTACCCTCACCTATGGTCATGAGCTTTGGGTAATGACCGAAAGAACGAGATCGCGGATACAAGCGGCTGAAATGAGTTTCCTCCGCAGAGTGGCTGGGCGCTCCCTTAGAGATAGGGTGAGAAGCTCGGTCACTCGGGAGGAGCTCGGAGTAGAACCGCTGCTCCTCCACATTGAGAGGAGCCAGCTGAGGTGGCTCGGGCATCTGTTTCGGATGCCCCCTGGACGTCTCCCTAGGGAGGTGTTCCAGGCATGTCCCCCTGGGAGGAGGCCCCGGGGAAGACCCAGGACACGTTGGAGAGACTATGTCTCTCGACTGGCCTGGGAACGTCTCGGTGTTCCACCCGAGGAGCTGGCTGAAGTGTCTGGGGAGAGGGAGGTTTGGGTTTCCCTGCTTAGACTGCTACCTCCGCGACCCGGCCCCGGATAAGCGGTTGATAATGGATGGATGGATGGATGGATCTTTTCCTGTTTGAATAATGTTCGTGCAGGTTTCTCCTTCGTGCGTGTTGAAGCATATGTCACAAATCTTGACTATAGCCAGTCATTTCATTGAGCCCTGCTGGTATCACTATTTTTTCCTTAGCAGAAACAATGGTCCAGGATTGAACGTCAGCAGGTTAAAAATAGCACCGTGGTTTGCATGAATCTCTCTTCCATCAATGTGAGATGTGCTTAATGGAGTCCATTTGTAGTGTATACTGCCTGAGCAGAGGGGTCTGTAGCACACGCTCTTTACTGTTCTTCCTGATAAACAAAGATTTGATGGTCAGATCTGATTTGGTTAGATTTCATCACCATTTAATTTTGTGTGCAAATTTGCTCATCGTTTACTATTCACAGTTCATTCACTGTGATTGCATAGATGATTTCAGACATCAAAGAAGAGAACTTAATTGTCATGTATCAATTACTTGAAAGTAGTTCTGCAATTACAGACTGTAGTCAATCTGTTTCTCTGTATGCTTTGTCAGGCTCCTTTCAACATCATTCTCAGCCTTCAGTGACATTGATGTGGTGCTGTGTTAGTGTGTGTTGTGCTGGTATTATTGGATCAGACACAGCCTCACTGTCTCCAGACAAAATAACTATATATACAATAGGAATTGGTTTAGAGGACAGGGATAAAGTTATTTTGTCTGATTAAGCCCCCTTCAGACTGGGACATCTGGAAAAATGATTGTCTAGAGAAGAAAAGGTGATGTGTCCTGTGTCATGCCAACAGTAAAGTATCCTGAGACCATTCATGGGTTGCTTCTCATCCACGGGAGCAGATTTGCTCAAAATTTAGCCTAAGAACACTGAATAAGGAATGCTATCAAAACATCCCCCAAGAGCAACTTCTCCCAACGATCCAGGAGCAGTGTGGAGATGAACAGTGCTGTTTCCAGCATGATGGAGCACTATATCACAGGGCAAATGTGATAACCAAGTGGCTCGGTTAACAAAACATAAAAATTTGTGTCTGTGGCCAGGAAACTCCCCAGATCTCAATCCCATTGAGAACCTGTGATCAATCCTCAGAAAGAGGGTGGACAAACAAAAACCCAGAAACTGATCAACTCCAAGCACGGAATAGGCAAAAATGGGTTGCCATCACTGAAGATGTTGTCCAGAAACTGATATCCAGGATGCTAAGGCGAACTGTAGAAGTCTTAAACAAGAAGGGTCAACACTGTAAATATTAAGTCTTTATTTAAACTGGATGTATTTGTCAATAAAAAGTTTTTAAAATGTATGAAATGCTTATAATTGTACTTCATTATACCGTTTAAACATCTCGCAGACGGTTCAGAAAAAACAAAGGCAGCAAACATGAAAACCACAATTTGTGCCATTTTCTATTGGTCACAATTGTACATCTTCAAGGTGGACCAACAACGTAGGTGTGTCTAATAAAGTGGACACTCAGGGCCCCGAGTGGCTCAGCAGGCTAAGACGCTGACACTATGACCACTGGATTGTGAGTTTGAATCCCCATCATGCCATCAACAGCCGGGGCCCAAGAGTAAAAATTGGCAGTTCTCTCTTTGGGTGGGTAGATGGCGCTCTCTCTCCCCATCACGCTCATATTGTAATGTCTGCTGGCTCAGGTGTCTACTGATTGGTCCATTCGGAGCTGGGAACCTGCGCTTTCCTCCGAGCGCGTTGGCTCCCCAATGATGGTGTATCAGTGGTAGTTCAAAAAGAGGTGGTAGCTGTATCACACACACAACGGAGGAGGCGTGTGCATGTCTTCACCCTCCTAGAGTCAGGGACAGTGCAAAGTGATGGGGAGAGCCCCCTAGTGGATGGGATGGGTTAATTGGCTACTATCGCATTGGGAAGCGGAGAAATTGGTAAAAATTATAAAAAAATAAATAAATTCCAGCATCTCTGCTGTCTGATCCACTCATACCAGTGAAAAACACAGCAACACACCATCACATCAGGGTCACTGCAGTGCTGAGAATGATCCATCACCCATATAATACCTGCTCTGTGGTGGTCATGTGGGTGTCTTGACCATTGAAAACATGATGGAAGACTTTGGCTACAGTGTGTAATTGTAGATCTTCAAATGACACCAATATGGTCAGTGGAGCTGATAAAATGGACAGTGTAGAAACAAGGAAGTTTTAATGCAATGGCTGAGTAGTGTATGTATTGCGTTCTGTTAGCTTATTTAAAATTCATTTCCCTTAGACGACCTGCTTATGTATTCATTAAAATGAATGTAATCAGTAGTGATGGTCCTAGTATATAAGACTGCTGTATGTGATATGTGTTGGTCTGTGTGTTATTATATATTGCTGTAATGTATGATCTTCTGCCAGGCTTATTGACTTATTGACCACCACATTGAGCTTCACGTTCACTTGTACATCACAGAGATGATCATCTCCTCTGCTCTGTAACAGTAACTTGCATAAAAGCACAGAGCTGTTTTAGGTTTTTGTGTGGTACAGCATCAGATATGTCAGCTGAAGCACATCTGGAGGAGTTTCTGAGGAAGAACCCACATCAATAGGCTGTACACTGATGGTTATGTGGCGAGAGAGAAAGAGTTCTGTGTTGTTTTCTCACTAAGACTCACATCAAGGGGTTTTTACTCTGACAGGCAGGCTTAGATAGAGAATCTCAGAATCTGTGTGTTCTCTGTAATCTTTGTCTGTACACCTCGTTGTGTGTGGGTGTGCGAGTGTGTGTGTGTTGAACGTCTGACACTATAAGTGTGTATCTAGGGGGAGGGGAAGCGGAGGAAGCGAGAGAAGAGTTCAGGACGAGAAAGAAAGGGACAGTGCTGTGTTGGGTGTTAAGGCTCATTGAGGCTGACAAGCTGGAGCATGTTTTCTCTTCTTTTCTTTTTGCTGTCTTTTAAACAGACACACACACACACACACACACACACACACACACACACACACACACACACACACACACTCCTGTGCACACTTGCTGACTGTGTTGTTTTTTTCATTCACAGTTTGTGAACCTGCATGCATCATATTTCATTTTTGTCAAGACTGGAAATGCAATGCATACAGATTTTGTTGGTGTGTGGGTGGGTTAGGGATGTTCAGTTGCAATAATTCTGATATTCGAATATCTGCAGGAGTTATCTGGATATCTGGTTAACTGCAGGGAATGGAAAAAAATGCCTAAATGTTGCCCCCCCCAAATGTACGTTAGCAAAACGTAATGTAGCGCTGGAGGCTTATTCTTTTAGCAGATAGCACTAGGTTAAATTTCAGTAGCTCATTTGAAAACATGTTGCATTATTCAAACATAGCTGAAAAATTGCTAGTTTTGGTGTTAGATGAGTAATGGAGGATAT
>BRDA01014337.1:4463-15117 GCA_036984385.1 Crenuchus spilurus | reverse complement strand
TTTCCAATTCTCTCTCTCTCTCTTTCCATCTCTCTCTCTCTGTCTCTTTCCATCTCTCTCTCCCCCTATCTGTCTCTTTCTTTCCAATTCTCTCTTTGTCTCTATCTTCCCTCTCTCTCTCTCTCTCTCTCCATCTCTCTCTCTGTCTCCTCTCTCTCTGTATCTCTCTCTCTTCAACACTTTCATGTCCCTTTACGAGGTGTAGCTTATTGGTTTGCAGAGCTCTTAGTCATGGTGTGTGAGTGTGTGCGTGTGTGTGAGTGTGTGAGTATAGATGGCTGCTTGGCTGGATGTTGGTGCTGCAGCAGAAGTGATGTGGGCTCTAATGAGGAGAAGCTTTCGTCTCAGGGCCGCTGTGAGTCTCTCCTCTCGAGGGAAGTGGAAATGTTTTGACACAAACAGTCAGATTATGGTAACTGGCACTGCATGTGGAGGAAATGACAGAGCCCTGCACCCTCTGACAGCAGCCGGGTTAAATACTCTCCTCTCTCCTGCTCTCTTTCTCTGACTGTCTCTTACTCTCTTTTACCTGTTCACCCTCATTACTGTTACACTCACTGTCTTCTTTCTCTCTCTCTCTCTCTCTCTAACTCTACTACTCTATTTTTCTCTAACTCTGTCTATCCCTCTCTCTTTCTTTGTACTTTACTCCATCTCTATCTCTCCATCACTCTTTCTTGTGTCTAGATCTCTTACTCTTTTTCTTTTCTCTACCTCTCTCTCTCACTTACACACTCTCTCTATACATCTAGCTCTTACTCTGTTCACTCTTTTTTTTTTCTGTATCCCTCTCTCACAAACTGTATTTCTGTAATTATCTCTCTGACTTGCTCTCTTTCTCTCTTTCAACAACATGCTCTCTCTACCTCTGTAGCTTTCACACATACTCTCTCTCCTCTGCAGCTCTATTTCTCTCTCTCTCTCTAGCTTTCCTTATTCAGCCTCTTTCACTCACACTTAATCCTCCATCTCCTTTCCCCTTCTTTGCTCCCTCTTTCGTCCCCTTGGCTTTCTTTCTTTTTATACCCAGAGTTGGGAGATAGATCTGCTGGCTAATGAAGTGCTATTTAACTCAGATCCTCCATTGTTAAATATTTATCCTCGGCTAATGAGAGAGATTATCTTTGAGCGGCTCTGCTTCACCGAAGACAAAGAGGCAGCAATAAACCTCTCTCCTCAGAGGACGACATCTTCCATTGTTCTCGTCTCTTCATTCAGCGGCTCTCCGTCTGCCCCTGCCACCTGTGCCGCGTCACTGGCCCGCTTTCACTTAAGCGTCTCGGAGAGGTAAACACATGCCGCCATTGTCCAAATATTCAGCTGTACATGAAACGGGCTTAAGTGAAGAACTTGTCAAAGCCTGCCGTCCAGAGGTTAATGAGCTGCTGAAGGCTTAGACTGTGTCTAAAGCTGGAACTTTGCTGGAGCAGTTGTGTCAATATATGGATGTGGTCCCAAATGGGCTTTGATCAAGTTCCAGGTGTGCTTTTTCTGCACAGACACACAGAAAAGCATCCTAAAAAGACTGCAAGCATCCTTCCTCCCGAGATGCTGACAGTGAACAGCTTTTTGCTGATGAACCAGGAGCAGGTTAGGGTGTCAAGCGCAAGGTATTTGTCGCAGTTTGTTCCCTCTTCATCTTGCTTTGATTTGAAGAAATCTGTCCTCATTTTATGGCACTTTTTCTTTTTTTTTTCTCCCCATAAAGTCGCTGTTACTTTCAAGGCTGCACAGTTTGTCACAGCTTTCTGAGAGCTCGTTTTAAATCTGAAGTAGAGGTCAGGTAAACGTCCTCTTGTACTGCAGTGGTAGACTCAGGTAGACTGTTTTCTTCCTCCAGACCTTATGACTTCACCACCCCCGCAGCAGCTCCGGAGTTCTGCTGTAATATTTCAGTCCTGTTCATTACTTCATGCATATAAACATCTGTATACATCAGTTATCAGTGCACTCGTCTAACATCTCACAGATCACCCACCCGCATAGAAACAGCACGTTATTATAATGACAGTAAAGGAGGAGTTCATCCAAATCTATAATTTACATAATTGTCCTCTTACTGTTAACATTTAGCACTTTTCCATCCATCCATCATTTTCCGGTTCATCCTGGTCAGGGTCACAGTGACACTCTTACACTTTCATTGGGCACTGAGCAGGGCAGTCCATTATTTTTGCCAAATTTGGGACAGTCCAAAAACATGGCGGTCAGGTGAATTGGGTACTCTATATTGTCCTGGTGTGTGTGTGTGTGTGTGTGTGCCCAGCGATGGATTAGTTGTTTGGCTAAGATAGTGTAATTCCCTGCCCTGATACTAGGATTAGTTGGAAGATAATGGACAAATTAATGGATGGTGCCAATTTTCATCGCTGGACCCACACTGATGTACACCTTCACCCAAATTTCGCTGATCTCCATGTTTTTTTAGATTGTGAGATGTAACCTGAGCCCCCGGAGGAAGCCCACACAGACACAGGGAAACATGGGAACTCCACACCGATGGGGCTCACCAAGCCATCATGCCATAACATTTTTTTAACAAATATCATATATATACACATTATGATTTTAAAAGTACATGTGCAGTTGCATTGTGGGCACATCCTTAAAAAATGACTGCAGTGCTCAGCGGACTCTGACACTATGATCAGAGGATCAAAAGTTTGAATCCCGGTCATCCCTGCCCAAGAGAGCAGAATCTCTAGGTGGGTAGATGGCGTTCTCTCCCCATCACTATTACCATACAGTGTCCGCTGGCTCAGGCCTCTGCCAGCCAATCCATCAGAGCTGGGAATTCTGCACATTTTTCTGACTAGACTGGCTGCCCAGCAATGAGGTGGCAGCTGACTTCACATGCATTGAAGGTTGCCAGTCTTCACTCTTCTATAGTCAGGGACTTTAAAAGTGATTGGGAGAGTCGTAGCGGATGGGTGGGGACTTTTCAGCTTGGTCTGAACCAAAAGAGGTAGTTTCGGTCCGGATCTACTGAACCATGTTCCAGTTTGTGTGCAGTGTTAGAACACTTTTCTTGAAGGTTCAAGAAACCTTTTGGACCAAATTTATTTATTAAACACCACGCTCATACAGCAAGTTGACGCAGGCGTTCATTCAACAACAATAACAGAAGAAAAATAAGGGGAACATCAGCAAAAATGAGCCGTGGTAGTGCATGGAGTGAAGAGGAGACGAAACGTTTAATATAATTTTAGTCTGATGAACCAAAAGTCAGCTTGAAAAACGCACAGAAATGCTGAAACATGCCACTTATTTTCTGAGATGACATCAGAGCATCATAAACTAAACTAAGGAAACTGGTATATAAAAGTACACAAAAGAAGTATATTAACTGTCAGAAACACGTCCTTCTAAAACTAATCAGCATCAAGTGTAGGAAGATGCACCACATGTAAGTGATGACGACAGGACGTAGGCGTGTCATACTAAAAGTCTTTGGCGCACTCGCAAAAAAGCAGTGTGAAAACACACCTAACCGGACCAAATATATACAAAGTAACAAACACACAAACCTGGGTTCGGACACTGGTCCGGACTTTCAGGTGTGAAAGCACCCTGAGAGATTTCCTCTGATAATTTTGAGTGGACTTCTAGTTAATCTTTATCGCAGCCTGTTGTAGACAAAGTGGATACATTTTTGTCTGGTGTATCTCAGACTATTGCTGGTCTTTCTGAATTATGAGGTTGAAATATAAACATTGCTACATGAAAGCTAACAGTGTAAATTTGACATCACACTGCCAGTCTCACATAAATATCCCACCTACACCCCCCAAAAAAACAAAAAAAAAATCTGGCCAAATGTGCTGGTTAAGTCACACTGGCAGTAGAACCTAAGGTGTGAGTAACTGGTGGTGTTGTATAATAACTTAATTGCTGGAATATTAACTGTTTGTAGTATAGAGCTAATAGTATGGACTACAGAGTGATGTACAGTCTCGGTGGTCTGTTGGGTTAAGAGGGAAATTGTAGGAATAGGATTTTTTTTCACTTTTCATGCCACAAAATGGATATGATAGTAAATCCATTGTAAGAATATGAGGCATGGATGTGAAGAGTTCCACTGGCTTCCTTCCATAGCCCATGGATGGCATGCTGTGCACCTTTATGAATGGTTGTGTGTCATTGCTGTAGGAACTTGTCCTACTAACACTACAGTCTGTGAACCACAGCTTTTGGCTGCATCGTCCCTGCTGAATTGGTTGTCCTCACATTACCTGCAGATATGCTTCAACTAGAGGGCATCCTACACCCTCTCTCTCTTCTGTAAAGCAGAGGAGACATTCCACAGTGCAGACAGCTTCCAGGAGTTGTACAGAGCATCGCCCCATGGGCCAGTAACAGAGCCTTGGCTGTCTCTGCCTGAGAGAGTGGAACCCATTTGGACAGGAAAGTCACTCGGGAGATAATGGCACCTTACACCAGAGCCGAGCAGAAACACTGAGCAGAATCACCAGAGACATTCGGGTGCAGCGATGTCTCAACTCATAATTTTAAGAAGATATTTCTGCGGCTATGCTGCTAGGCTGCTGCCTCACAAGCCCCAGGCTGGACTGAATGTGTTGTTGTGTGCAAGACTCGGGTGGAACAGCACTGCAGCACTCGTATGCCTCTGTGTGGCCACAAACTGCACTGCATCCACTCTCAGCTACAGCCTGTACTCAGCTATGGCTTCTGGACCAACGAGTTATCTGGACCTCATCTGAGTGTGAAACCTCACTAAGGCTATTTCGCAGTTATTGTTGGCAACCAAGGCTAATCCATTTAAAGGATACCATTTGAACAAGCTCATTTTTTAACTGTTATGCTAAGCTATTCCATTTATTTATTCCAGAGATTAATTTCAGAAATGTCTCATTAACAGAATGCCAGCATCTTACAGCCTAGTGCTGTGTCCTAGTTCAGGCTTACAGCAAGAGGCTTTTAAGCCATTACTTAATAAGACCTTGTTCTGCAACTCCTGGCAGACCTTTGCAATTGACAAATTCCCAACTGGAGTCTTGCACATTCAAGATTGTGCTCTACATGAATGTGTGTCTGAATGAAGCCCTGGGAAAAGGAGTGGTGGTTCAACCAGAAATCATATTTACTTATTTATGATAGATGAAGTTGATCAGCAGAGACATGTCACACTGTACTGTAAACCACACTGACTAGTCTGTGAGACCTTAATTTGTTCACATATTTTCTAGGGATGCATGGACATAATTTTTTGACAGAAACTGAATGAAACATTTGGCCAAACTGAACATGGTTCTTTATTTATATAAATGATTATAAAATTAGTAACTGAACTATTTCCCAAAATAAGCCATTTATTTAGTCAGGAATGAATGTCTGTATTTTAATAAGTTGGTTTGACATCATTAGGTTTAATAACATGTGTACAAAGACAATAATATATGAATATGTATGAAGGTGCATGTATGTTACATTATTACTAATATTTAATAAAATGTCTAAAATGAATGATGTAAGTCACATGGATGTTTGTGTGTTTAATGTGAGTGTCATTGGCTACAGACACTGAAACACTTCTGTTAATTGTGAGACGATCCCTAACACTGCAGCAGGGAGCACAAACACAAAGCTAAGCGGCTGTATTCTGGTTTCATCATAACAAGTGCACTTTAGTAAAGCTTGTGCTTGTAGTTTGTTGTCTTCTTCCATTTCACCACCAAACTGGAACTGTGCTGGTGAATCTGGGTTGTGTTAACTTTGAGGAAAAGCCAAATTTTTGATATCCAAAAAGGTAACGGCGTCATTAAAAACATAGTTTGGTATAAATTATTTGTTTTTTTTCACTTCTTTGAAAGAACATTGAAAGTGTTTGTTTTTTTTGTTTTTTTTTGCCATTTTCAGCCAAATAATGTGTGGTAGTATATTTGGTGCATCCCTCATATTTTCCCATAAACAACTGGGCTATTTTAGTGACTACTGAATTCTAGTATTTGTTAGCAGTGCGTGGGGGTGCGGTGCGGTGGGTGGCAATAATAAAAATGATTATTATTTTTAATGTAAACTATTTAAACATACAGTGAGATGTCACTAAAATCACAACAAACTACAAATACAAAATCTGTGCAATAACATTAATTTTGTTCATTTATTAAACACCACACTCATCTGTGTGGTGCTGTAACAGCACTGATGTTTTTTCAGCATGTGATCCAGTTTATATTTGTGGTATGACTATGAAGCTGCTGGTTTGCATTCAGACAAGAAAATGTTGTCCTCTAGTGGATGTTTTTAGGCTACCATACCTCTACCGATTGGTAGAGATGCACAATCACGTTGTGTTAAGTTCAACACCAACTTCAATAAAATATAGCGACTCAAATGTGCTCTTCTTGGCAGATCCACTACATCTGTTTTAAGAAAATAGTGTAAATACGACTATGGAGTGCACAGTTCCTTTAAGACTTGAGTGGTGGTGTCATAGGTTGGTCTCGGTGTGATTTAATGTGCCCCCTGTAGCCTCCGTCATCAGGTTTCTGGACAGTATTGGAAGGTTTAGAGTGTATCTTCGCTTCACCTCAGTGACCTTCTTGTGGTGTCAACACAAGGCATTGCTAAAAATGTTTTAGGCTACATGCTAAATATACCACTCAACTTGAACCTGGTCATGCTTGAGCTATATTCTAAAATGTACTCGCATTCATTTTCCATGATGTACACTCTGTAAAGGCTTTTTCCAGTCACACCTGAAAGCCTATATGTGGGAGGATGATTAAGAGATGGGGTGGACTCGAGCTATTTTCAGAAGCCTGGTCAAAAGCCTTTAGCCTTGACAAGTCAGGAGAGGGGCGTGATTGAGAGATTTAGTGGTTAGAGGGTTGAAGTGAGGGTGGGTAGTCTAATGGAAAAATCAACAGATGACCCATGTTCATTTCTCTATGGGGGGTCTGACAAGCATGGGTTTTTTACCATGTTCTCGGGAGAAATACTCGGGCTTTTAGCTCCAGAGTTTACAGGAAGGTTAGGAGGGTGAAATACAGTTCAGTCTGCAAGATTACTCCCTGCTGAGGTTACTGTGTTTATAGGCTTTTAGTTGAAACAGGATGGCATCTAGTGGCAAACCCAGTCAAAGTGCTGCCAAGAAGTGCAAAGAGTTCTCAACTGTAGCATTCAGTCTGCGTAAGGTCACGAAGTGAACTGGATACTCCTGGATGGTATGGTTCTCTTTGGTGGTACTAATTGATTTCTAATCAATTTTCTTCTTTCTTCTTCCCTGTCTTTCACATTCTCCTCCCTTCCCTCTCCCCATCCACCCATTCCTATCTACCTGTATTAACAGGCAGATGTTATGCTTCCATAGACTCTTCAGTCCAGCATCCTTCTCAAACAGATGAATGACCCACCAGAGGAGCACAGCTGAAAACCGAATAACAACCAGCCATGGACTGACTCCTCATCTTCTGAAGCCTGCAACATTTTCTTAAAACTGCCTCCAACACCAAAGAGAAGACGAGAGGTGGAGCGGCGGGTCCGTCGCCGGATATGGGGGCCATGGTCACTTAAGCTGAACAGTTGTGTCTTAGGCCAAATACAGCCTTACTTCATCTCTCGTTTTCTTCTTACCCAACATTCCCCTCTGTTTGGTCACTCTGCATCTGATTTGTCCCCTCTGTCCTGGGCCTGCTTGCCATGGCTGGCGTGAGGAAGATGGCCCGGGCTGTACGGCAGCAGGGACTCCACCGTCTGGTTCTGGCACTTATCCTTTTCTGCCTGCTCTCCATGGCCTACCTGGCCTACCATGTCAGCGCTGGCCCCAAGATCAAGGAGGCTCCTCCGCTTCCTCTGGGGGACTGCGTGGCTGCAGCTCCAGTCAGTGGCAGCCAGAGGGCACCTCTCTTTCTGCCCTCTCAGGTGAGCCAGAGGCGGCAGGCAGTGAGGACGGAGAACACTGCGCGCACCGAGCCTGTGGTACTGCTGTTTGTGGAGAGCATCTATTCTCAACTGGGCCAGGAGATCGTGGCCATCTTGGAGTCCAGCCGCTTCCGCTACCACACCGAAATAGCCCCAGCTAAAGGTGACATGCCCCCACTGGCCTGGCATGGCCGAGGCCGCTATGCCTTGATAGTCTACGAGAACTTGCTGAAGTATGTCAACCTGGACTCCTGGAACCGGCAACTGCTAGACAAGTACTGCCAAGACTACGGAGTGGGCATTATCGGCTTCTACCGCGCTAATGAGAACTCGCCATCCAGCGCCCAGCTCAGAGGCTTCCCTCTCTTCCTGCGCTCCAACCTGCCGCTATGGGACTGTCGAATCAACCCAGCAGCACCACTTCTCTATATCACCCGTCCTAGCGAACTAGAGCCTGGACCTCTACCTGCAGACAACTGGACCACCTTCCTGTCCAATCATAGCACCTACGAGCCAGTCCTGCTAGCCAGTCCCAGACCTGCAGAACCCCAAGCACATTCCCCCCTGCAGAGGGTGCTTTTAGCCACTGTTATACAAGATCTAGGCCTTCATGATGGGATCCAACGTGTGCTGTTTGGTGGGAGTCTGTCTCTCTGGCTGCACAAGCTGCTGTTTGTAGATGCAGTGGGCTATTTGACCGGCAGACGACTCAGCCTGACACTGGACAGATTTCTGCTGGTAGACGTGGATGACATTTTTGTTGGAAAGGAGGGAACTCGCATGAAGGTGGCTGATGTAGAGGTAAGACACCAAAATTATATTTAATGGGTTAATTATTTCTTCAACCTTTCTAGTATTTTTCCAATTCTTATCAGCTAATTGTTGACAAATAGATCATCTTCAGCTGTACGTCAAATGATATCTTGATTTGCGGTACAGTGCCAGACAATAGGAACAGTGTTGCCTCCATCAAATGACCTTGTGAATGATATAAACATAACTGAAGCAACAGTGTATCAGATTAGTGTACTCACAAAGGGAATTCCCTGAAAAATTTAGATGAGAATGTTTATAGGGTTGAAGTGCATCTTTAAAAAAACGGAATAATGACCAAATTTTTCCACTAAATAGGTCATCTGTAATAACATGTCCTCACACTGCATATTTCTTCATTTGAAATTCTCTTTCAGAGCAGCTTATTGGCTGTGCTCGCTCGCTCTCTGATGGCTGAAATGGAGCTAATGAATTAGCATGGTTAATGTGGGTTGGGGGATGTGTTCTCTCTGCTGCTTGTCTGAGTGGGTGATGATTATGGGCGCAAAGGGAGAAGCCGCGCTCTTTTCCTCTCTGTCCCCCACCCCCCTCACTGGAGGCTAGCACAAGGCTAATGAGGCTGGCTTACTTTTTAATATGCCCAGATAAGCTTTCACGGGTGGTTCAGCCTGACCCACCACACCAAGCTCGGCTGAGCCCGAGGGCTGACGTCTCTCTTCTTCTCCTGCCTTTCTTCCTCAAACCCTCAGATCTATGTTTCTTCTCCTTTTATTTTTCAGGCTTCCATCCTCATATCCTTTCCTCTAAGCACTAAATATTTTAAGTCCTGCCAATGTTCTTCCATGTACACCTGGTTCATCTCAGACTGCTGCTTCGTCCATATCGTAGACTAATTGTGATTGTTCTGTCCAGGCTCTGCTTCAAACTCAGACCAAACTCCGCGCCCTGGTCCCTAATTTTACCTTCAACCTGGGCTTCTCTGGAAAGTTCTTTCACACAGGTAAATTGTGGTTTATATACAATGTTTCGCTGATCTCAGATGTAGTCACTCAGCTCGAGTTCAGAATACATTGTGCTGCCTCACCGTCAGCAGCTGGAGCCCTGAGAGAGCAAAATTGGTGATACTGTCTCCAGGTGGGTAGACGTTCAGTGCCCGCTGGCTCAGGCATTTGTTGGTTGATCCATCAGAGCTTGGGATCCAGTAGTATCCTTTGAGCTGACGATTTATGGGCTTTAAAAAGAGGTGGTGGCTCACTTCACAGGCATTGGAGGAGGCCTGTGCTAATCTTCACCTTCCTAGAGTCAATCAGAGACATTGCAAGTGATTGGGAGAGTCCTAGCGGATGGGTGGTATGATTGGCCGTTACTCAATTGGGGTTGAAAATTGGGTAAAAACAAATAATTACATATTTCACCAACATGTAGGGCAGCCATGGCCTGGTGGTTAGCGATCTGGTCTTGTGATCAAAAGGTTGCCGGTTCAGTTCCTAGACAGGTCATGACTGAAGTGGCCTTGAGCGAGGCACCTAACCCCTGACTCTAAGTCGCTCTGGATAAGGGCGTCTGCTAAATGTATATGTAAAATGTATCTCAATCTGTTTAAGTAAAGTCCAGATCTTAATTGAGTTATCATTGGCTAGTCATAAGAACTTGTGTAGCTGAATGATGCATCCACCATCTTGGACAAAACCCTCTCGTCTGTAAGACCTTATTTGTGATCAGGATACAGTTTGAGTAGGTTGAGAAATGTTTTGGTGATGTATTTTGATGGAAAAAAACCAGCTAATTTAGGTGACTATTAGCATCTAGTGTTTGTTAGCAATGTTAGCACTGCATCTCCACTTCAGTGCTAAAGAAGAAACATTTGTTTTGGCTGATCTCTCTCTCTCTCTCTCTCTCTCTTCCCCTTTTGGTTCTGTCTCTCTCACTCTGTTTCTCTTGCCCTCTGTCTCTCTGTCTCTCTCTCTCACTATCTCTCGGTCTCCGTCTCTCTCGC
>BRDA01014335.1:26191-38231 GCA_036984385.1 Crenuchus spilurus | reverse complement strand
TGAGTTATAAGAATTCCCATATTCAGTGTAAAATTGCAGTGTGAAGGGGTGCAGCTAAAGTCCTATAAGCTGAACTGGTGGGTATATGTAAATTGTAGACTGTATATAAGAACACTGCACTACAATGCACAAACCTAAATACCGGTACACCTAGACTATGTCTAAATGTGATGTAAACATATTGGTTTCTGTGACCGGATTTTTTGTTTTGCAGGAATTTTCACAGCACCTCTGAAGGGTGTCTATGTGTTCAGGATCTTTTCCAAAGCGCTAGGACATGTTGTGACCGCAGGCTTGTTTAAAAATGGCCAACACATCCTGTCCACCCATGCAGACCAAGCTCGAGGCTTTTACAGCAGCTCCAATGGAGTGACTCTGACACTGGAGAAAGGAGACACCTTTTGGGTGCAACTATATGCTTCAACGTCCATATTCGACAACGGTGAACATCACCACAGCTCCTTCAGTGGCCACCTGCTTTTCCCCTTGTGAACCATCAGTAGCTTTACTGCCTCCATATGTAATGGAAGCACTTCATTTTATAGTTCTTAGCACATCATGGCCATCTTAAAATCAATCATCTGTTTCCTGGTTTTTGTTGCTCTTGATGACACTCAGATCACAGTCTGGGTATATGTTGTGTTGATTCTTGAGAAATAAAGTTTTGAAAAAGAAACATGACATTTTGTGCTCCAGATTTAGTTTGAGTTTGTTGATGGGGCTGGTGTAGTACAGTCACAGACATGACCAACATAGCTAACTGGTGTAAGTCTTAGAGATGTTCATCTGGTTCTGTATAAGTTTTATCCATTACGGATAAATGGTTAAAAACAGGGTCTTTCCCAAAGAAAACAGCCACTATATCTCTGATCAAGAAAGCCCATGTCCACCTTGTGCCATTAATCAAATATTATTACAAATGCAATGGGAAATTCCAAGCAGCTGTTTTCAACAATAAACCTCTTCCTCAAACCCCAAGTTCTCCCACCACTTGAAACCACACATGAGAAATGTGATGAATTTCTGACTTTCTTCTCAAAGAAAATTGAAACAATTCGCAGTGCATTACCAACCTCTACCACCCTACCTGTGCAGGCTGCATCGTTACAGTCAGGTCTCTGAGCCTCTGAGCTGTTTCTGTGTAGTCAGAGAGACTGAAGACACAATCAGAGGTATAAACTCTTCCACCTGTAACCTGGATCCCTTTCCCACAGTCATGGTGAAAGCTAACATCACCATTATTAGCCCTCTGATTATTACCGCTATAAATCAATCTCTCCAAACTGGTCAAGTTCCAATTGCTCTAAAAACTGCTATAATTAAACCACGGCTAAAAACATCCTCCCTCAACCCTGATGTCATTGGAAACTACAGGCCAATCTCAAACCTCCCTTTCCTCTCCAAGGTCTTGGAAAAAACAGTTGCAGCCTGTCGGCTGGATCGTCTCAGGTATAATGATATTTTTGAGAAATTCCAATCAGGTTTCCGACTCTGCCCACAGCACTGAAACTGCATTGATCAGAGTTGTAAATGACTTATTAATGGCAGCAGATACTGGCACACCTTCACTTCTTGTCCTCCTGAATTTGTCTGCAGCATTTGAAACTGTTGATCATGGCATACTTCTGAACAGGCTGTGTTGCATCATTGGCATCAAAGACACTGCACTGGACTGGTTTAAATCATATCTAATGGACAGAACAGAAAATGTTGAGCTTGGTAAAGTGATGGAGTTATTTTTAAGATATTTATTTTAAATAATATGTATTAATAAAACCGCGACCCTGATATGGATTAAGCGGGTGGGATAATGAATGAATGAATGAATGAATGAATGAATGTATTAATAATAATAATATGATTTAATGATATACATACTTCTCTCTACTCTAATGTGTCAAAACATATTTTTCTCTGTCCTGATGCATCAAAAAATTCTTTGTTCTGATGTGTTTCAATAATCTTTCTCTGTCTTATGGTTATGTGAAGGACAGTGTTCTGTATAAAACTGCATGGTATGCATAAACTACAAAGTTTTTTTTTTTTTGTTTTTTTGCTGCGCTTCATATCAAAAGTATCAAAATGGCTGAACAGGACCCCTATAAAAGGTCAAGTCAGAGATACTTAGTCTCGGAATTGGCACGGGGATGGTACTCGAGGCTAAAATGCTAGAAGATCGTCACTGAATGACATCTGCCTTTCTCATCTTGCAAGATTTTCAATAAAGGACCTGCATCTGTTCCACTTCAACACATCTCAAGACTTTTTATTTCAACTTTGATTTTGTAACTCTAAGTGTTTATTTTCCATTTTTACTAAGTTTTATTTATCAGTTAGACAGCAAAGTACATCAGAATAGTTGAGGTTGAGAAGAAGAAGAAAAAATTTATGTGGGAGAACCCCATTCTTATCCCACAAAAGCCAGATCTCAGACTCTCTTAGTGACTTGTGGAGTCCCCTAGGGATCCGTTCTTGGCCCCATCATTTTCATTCTGTAATTACTGCCACTGGGAAATGTTATCAGATGCTATGGAATTTCCTTTCACTGCTATTCTGATGACCTACAACTTTACCTGAAAGTTGGCTCTTCACCATCATTACTGTCATCAACTTCTCAGTCAACAACCCCTCTCACACAACTTACTGACTGCTTGGAGGAAATAAAAGTGTGGTCGGCGCATAATTTCCTTCAATTGAACAGTGCAAAAACTGAGGTAATTATGGTTGGAACCCAGAAACAGATTCAGTTATCCCATGTTTCTAAAATTACACTTTTTGGACAAAACAAAACTTTGCTTTATCCTCTACAGTCAACAACCTGGGAGTTAAACTGGATTTACACCTCACCTTTGATAGTCATATTAAACACATTTGTAAGACTGCCTATCATCATCTTAGAAATATTGCCAAGCTGCCTGTCTGTCTGATGCTGAAAGACTGGTCCATGCTTTTGTGTCCTCAAGACTGGACTACTGTAATGCTCTTCTCTTGGGACTCCCTAGTAAGAGTATTCGGAGATTACAGTATGTTCAAAACAGTGCTGCCAGGGTCCTGTTGAAGGTGCACAAATATGAGCACATTACACCTGTTCTTCAGTCTCTTCACTGGCTCCCTGTGACTGAGGACTGAATACAAGGTTCTCCTTACAACATTCTGAATATTTTGTTTTGTCCCTTGGAATGGATGGATGTACAACGCACATAGAGGCTTACAAATTACAGTCACGTCAGAATACTATGACCACCTCTGGTTTGGAATGTCTTTGGCCTCTGATGTCACAGATGTCATGTGACTGGGTTCCCTGCATGTATAAATAAGTGAGCACACCAGTCAGTTGTATCAGAATGTAAAACCATCATCATGGATAAAGGACCTGATATCCAAAAGGGCATGATAATAGGGTACTGGGTGAAGCATGGTGGTGGTGGTGGCGGCATCTCAGAAACTGTTAACTTTGTGGGATGTTTTAGAGCTGCTAGTGTTTGAGAATGGACGTCGTATACATTAATTGCCTCCAAACAGTATAACAGTGGTGCCCCATTGATGCCAGAAGGGAACGACAACTCCGGCGTCTGGGACCCGAGTGCTCTGGTGCAGATGGAATGGGAACGAGTGCCTCCGGATACCTTCTGTTGCCTTAAACAGTGCCCCATCATCAATTGGGCAAAGGACATGATGTCCAAAAGGGCATGATGATAGGGTACCAGGTGAAGGGTGGTAGAATCAGCTCAATGCTGCATTATACACCTCTAGCACACCTGGCTTTAGACATGGTGCCAAGAGGTTCACGTTTAGTTCTATTCTATTAGCAGTGTTTCTGTACAAGGACCAGACAAGCTGTGCATTTGTACACCTGTGAACAATTTCTACATTTTCTTTGTTTACGGATTTTGAATTTCCCCACTGTGACTAGAAAGGGATTATCTTCTCATCTAGCCATCAGCACTTTTCTAGTAAAAATCTGATATGTAAAAAAGAAATACTATTATTCACATTGTGTAAAACGTTTACTGCAACAATAAGAAACATTAACAGAGAACAGAGTTTGTAAGCTGCTCATATTGACTAATTTCAAACAGAAAATAAACAAATCTAAACAAAGTTACTAAATAATCACCCAAACCTGAAGGCTCCCCAGGCCGAACACATGAGTAATGGAATAGTTCACTTGCAATATCTTCAGATGGGGTAAGTCAAAAGATATGTATATGATTTTTAAACAAAAGCAGTACCCCGAGTGGCTCAGCAGGCTAAGACGCTGACACTATGACCAGAGGAACGCGAGTGTAAATCCCGGTCATGCTGTTTGACATCAACAGCCGGGGCCCTAGAGAGCAAAAACTGGCAGTGCTCTCTCTGGGCTGGTAGATGGCGCTGTCTCTCTCCATCACTCTCACATTGCAATGTCCGCTGGCTCAGGCATCTACTGATTGGTCCATTTGCAGCTGGGATCCTGCGCTTTCCTCCGAGCGCATTAGGACAGTGTATCAGTGGTAGTTTGAAAAGAGGCGGTGGCTGCATCACACGCAACGGAGGAGGCTTGTGCTTGACTTCAACCTCAGTGCTGGGGAGAGTCCTAACAGAGGGGATGGGCTAATTGGCTACTACTACATTAGGAAGGGGGTAGAGACGAGCAAAAACTTAAAAATGTAAAAAAAAAAAAAAAAAAAATACAGTACGTAATTCCACCTGTATTCAGAGGGGGAGGAGAAAACATCAGAAAGTGCATTTGGACATAAATATAAATCACTGAGGAGCTCCTGTAAAAGAAGAAAACCACAGGACCCCATGGAATTTCAGTCTGAATAGGGCTTTTGTGTCAGAGTTCCGTAAAGCTAGAGGTCAGCAGTGGTGAGTTTTACTGATAGTGCTCCAGAGGAACAAACCTCCAACTGTGTGTTGGGCATCTAAAAAATTAATGCGTGAAGTAGGTCTGAGCCCAAAAAAAGCTCCAGGGTGTAGCCACCAGGAAATTAATGTGGCGTCTCCGGGTTCCTCTTGTGAATAAATGTAAGCATGGTGAAGGGGAGACCACCAGCAAAAGGCAAACTTTTCAGTCTGGGTTGTCCACTGTTTGGGCAAATGAACAATAGTTTAGATTGATTTCCATCTTTTTTCCCCCCAATTTAAAGCCTAGCGATGGCACGTGTGGCACAGAGCAATGTTTGATGCTTGTTTTTTAGAGCACAATGGTGTAAGAACATGGACAGCTCAGTGCCCTGAGAGTGTGGAGCTGAGAAGCCATACAGCAAACGGACTGTTTTGATGCTTTGGCTCATTGGTTTATATATGAACGCTGCATCAAAAATAAAATCAAAATCTGTTATAATTTTCTCAAATAGGCCCAGTGGTCATAAGTGGTCTTATATTTACGGCATATTGGCCTTAATAACGTTATGAAATTGGTACGGAAGAAGCCGTCAACGCAACGTCAACAACGGAATGTTAAAACTTTCCTGAATAATAATGAGGCACGTCGCTCATAACAGCATCATAAAAATAAAAGGTTCAGTGTGATTTCGGTCTGTACTGAAGTAAAGAAATGAACAGAAGTTAAATCTCCATGAGCGAGCGGATCTCCTGTATCCTTTCTCGGTTCCTCTCCTCAGCATTCTTCCCTCCAAAAACCTTCTTCACCAGCTCCTGCTTCTTCTTCTGAATCTTCACCATGTTCTCCTCCACAGAGTCCTTCACCACAAACTAAGACACAGCAACAAAACTCATTTCACACAGTTCTAATAAGAAACCATCTATTAGTAATAATAATAGCAACAGAACTTGAGTCAGGACCTATGGTCAACTCCAAGACAAGTTTCAGACTACGGGTGGTCGAGATCAAATCAAGTGTTTAAGTGAATCAAAACCAAATTAAGACCGAGTTCAAATGAGAGCGAGCTTAAGTCAAGATCCAGGGCAAAACAATGAAGTCTTCTTTCAGAACAAGCCTTAATTAGATTTAATAAATTACATTAGTTCATTATACATTAAACACACTTGATTGCAGCAAATGTCTTACTCTGAATAAATCAACCACTTACCAGATCTCAGTCCATATTTATTTTAAAGTAGATTTTAGTATACTTTAAAAAAATAATAATTTTAAAATAGCAATTCAATTTTTTAAAAGTTTTAACACTAAATAAAATAATAATAATAAAAAAAAATTCAGTGAGAAAAATGGCCGAGTCATATACATGCCCAAGTCCAATACATTAGAAAAAGCATATTGAGCATATGAGGACTCAACTAGTACAGCTTACTACTGTGCAGAACTTGTACTAGTTTATTTGCAAAAATTAGAATAAGATGAAAAAATGTGTCATAATTCAAAAAGGTAAAGTGTCCTAAATTTTATATTCTTTATGTAACGTGACATTTTTCAGTACTTTTTAGTTTCAAGGTTGATACTGTGTGAATAGAAAATTACTCAAATTGACTTTAAATGTTTGTCTTAAAATATGCCAGTTTTTATGCGCAAAGAACAAAATATGACATTCTAAGAAATGAAAAAGTATTCTTATTTTTTTTTAGATGCATCAGTATCACTGCAGTAATCCTGATTAACAAATCAAAATGCAGTTACTGTAAAATATTCATTCATTCATTCATTATCACACCCGCCTAATCCTTATTAGGGTCGCGGTTAGTCCCCCACCCCCTCACTGGGCGCATGTAAAATATAATTATGAGAATTAACAAAACCCTGACTAGCATTACAAAAACTCATTTACTCTTTAGAAAACATTTAAAGCAATTCTTTACACCTAAATACACTAATGTGGCTAACAGAATGTCAGCAGATGGACACAGTTAGCAATGTGCTACAGTCTCCATTAGCTTTCATTCACTGTTAGCATTAGTGTTGTTAGCATTATTAGCAGTGTTACAGGCTAAATTGTTAAAATAATTGTTTTTGTCTGAGTATAAACCCAAATTGATCTGTAAATCACTTTTTTTCTTATTAAATGCATTATTTTGGTCACATTAGGATTACTGATTTACCAAAATGAATTAATAAAACCCATGCTAGTGCACATCAAAATTAAAATATTTTGAAAAAAGTTCATAATTTAATCCAAAATCATAAACCATCATATATTTTAGATTCACTATACATAAAGTGACAAATTTCAAGCACTTTATTGTTTTAATGTTGATCAGTTTGGCTTATAGTTCATGAAAATCAGATTTTTTTTTTTCAAAATTTCATTTGGAATTTGAGTAAATTACTATTGAAACAGTATCAATATTTAAAAAAACACTTGAAATAGTCACTTAAATGTAGTGAATATAACATGATAGTTTACCTTTTTGAATAAAATTATGAACATAAGCGTAATTTTACACAATATTCTAATTTTTATAGAGTAACTACTATATGCACACAGAGCTCTCTCACTTTTGTGATGACCACATCTCTGGTCTGTCCGAGTCTGTGACAGCGATCGACACACTGATCTTCTGCCGCAGGGTTCCACGCCTGCAGATAGAGATTTTTTCTTTCAGAAAGAAGGTGTGGACATGAATGTTAAATACACTGTGTATTTTTAATTACTTGAGGACAACCCAAGGGTTAATTATTCAGAGGTAGGACAGTTTTGATGTTTCCCACAAGTTAATAAAAGTGAATTTATAGGCTTTATTATAATTGTGTTACTCTCCACCAGAACCAGATTTCACACAAGGCATCAAGACAGGATTTTGGTGGAAACACTATGGTGGCGAGGTAGGATGCATTGGCGACTCTAGGTTCGCAAAATGGTGCAACTTGTGGTCTGTTGTTAATGTTAAAGCCTTCCTGCAACCTCTAATTCTTCATGGAAAGCACAGTTACTTGAGTCTACAACCACAAGTACCTTTTCTATTTAAAAAAATAAGCCAAAAATCCTCCTCGAAGATAAGCTGCTATGGTTGTTGCGAGACCTCCGAGACCTTGGCCTGCAATCCTTAGTATTTCCTGATGCTGGAGACAGTGGAGGCAGCACCGCAAGTGGTGCGCAAGGAAGCATAAGCATGGGACAGGAGCTGGGGTCCATGCTAGGCAAAAGGCTAAGCTTAGTCGGCCAGCTCTACTGGCACTAATGACTCCTCTCTCGAGAATAAACTGGACTGCATCTGACTTCAACCCATATTCATTCATTCCAACAAGGCATTCAACACCATCATTCTACTAGCAGACTGATTAGCAAACGTGTCTCCGAATGTTGATAAAACTGGAAGAACAGAGAGACCACTCTCCTTTGAACACTAATGGCTCCTCTGTGGAAATTCCTTGGTGTTCAGGTAGTGGAGAACCTCACCTGGGCACCAAAGACATGCTCTAGTTGGAAAATGCTTGAACATCCCCCTAAATTAGTGATTAATAATGTTTATTGAGTATGTTTATGGACTAATGTCTATTTTTCTTTTGCATCGACAATATTGCTACATCCCATGATGCCTTGTGTGAAATATGTGCTAAAATAGTTGGGGTCCACTTGTGTTTATGCCTTTTATACACTGATCTGCATTACATCAGAGGGGTGTTGGAGCCTGAGGTGGTACCTTACAACAAACTTTTTTTTTTTTTTTTTTTTTTTTTTTTTTTTTTTTTTTTAGAGTCTGTAAAGCTGACCTTGGTTAGGATTGCACTGGCTGCAGATGAGCAGCTTATACTGGTAAATTCAGCAGTACTGAGCACCACCTGGTGTTGGAGCTGTGAATTGCACTCTAAACTGAAGCACTGCTGCAGGTTACTGACCGGCTCCATTAGGAAGACTCTAGAGGCAGCGGTCAAGTTAAGCCCCACCCCTCCAGCTTTGAGTGACAGCAGCATTACAGTGGGGCTTCCTGGAGACGTGTCTTGCAGCTCGCTAATGGCTTTCACTCTGGCTTTTTGACTCATAGAGCCGTCCAGCCTGGTGAAGGAAAACCCACATTCCCTGAAAATGAAAATAACAGTAAAAACATAGAGTCACGTATACTCATACAAAAGCCTGAAATACAGGGTGGAAATAAAAGAATTTTCCCAAAACAAGAGGAGAACTGAGGAAAAACAGAGAAAGAGGAGAGAGAAGTAGTGCAGGGTATGAAAGACAAGTGTCTAAGAGAGGAAATGTCGACTGAGAAACAGAGGAGGAGAGAGAGAACGTGTACAGTACGGAAGAGAAGCCTGTGAGAGAGGAGGTGTTTGTGTGCTCATCTCCTCAGACTGACTTGCTTTCCATTAAAACTACAAATTAAATTTATAAAATAACAAAATGAACCTATATGTATAGTCACAAAACAGATAGTTTATGAAACAAGGGGATGATAAACATGCAGCCTGTTATATAGTAACTTTCAGAATGACATGATCCTGTGTTATTGATAAAACAGAAATTCATTGTAAACAGCAAGAAAGTTAGTTTTTCACCTTTTTATCTTGTTCTCTTCTAATCTTTATTGTAATTTAAAATTATTATTTAAAATACAATTGAGAATGTTTAATTTTCCTAGGTCTAAGACAGGCAAGACAGTGACTCTGGAGGTGAGGCTATGAAGTTGCACTGCATTATACATCAGGAAGCACTGAGCGCCAGAGCCACCCAACTGGATAATGCAATGGCTACGTATCTGTCATTATATCTATTTTCAGACTGCAGTCAGAAGACTGTCAGCACTATTGAAATCTTACCGTAGAGGCACTTCTATAAGATTGAGAAAACTGGTGAACTGAGAGACCACCAGGCTCTTGATGGTTGGATCTTCATTGCGGAGTTTCAGCAAGTTACTCATCAGTGCATCCACCTAAAAGTCAAATAGTTGAATAAACTCATACATTAAAGGCAAAAGAAGGACACAAATACAATTTAAATACCAGATTTTGTACAGTTCTTAGTGTCCATGTTTAAAGACTTTATGCCATTCTCACTCTTTAGACTATATGGTCATCTTACTAGGCTACTGTATCATAAACGTTTACACTATCAAATCTAACCGGACATTGTATGGGCCTCATTCAAAGATCTACTGAAATCAATATTAACATACTGAGGCAATTTTTTTTTACCTTTACAACTTTTATTGACAAGTGTAACTTCTTTTCCGTTAGAAAATCAATGCAACATGTAAGTTCACCAGAATAACATTGTAGTGACGTTACTTTTGAGCTGGAGCGCCACTTTTCTTTTCCACCCAGAGCTCCAGTGTCCTCCTCTTCTCCAGGATATTCCAACAGCTCTGCAGATTTAACATCAGCACGACACAGAGGACACCTCGCCTTCTCCTGACATATAAACATACAGCCACAAATTATACATCTGTTTTTCATCTCCTTTCTTAAAATCATTCATTCTTTTTCCCTTTCTGTGATTTTCTTCTCATGTGTTGATGCTGAGAATGCATTGTGCACTGAAGAGGTGCAAATAATTTTTCTCAAAATAAGAGGAGAGGTGAGGAAAAACAAAAAGAGGAGAAACAAGAGGTGCACAATATGGAAGAGAAGTGTGAGAGAGGAGGTGAGTGTAGAGAAATAAAAGAGCTAAGGAAAAATAGAGAAAGGAGAGAGAAGAGGTGCATAGAATGGAAGAAGTGTGAGAGGAGTGTAGAGAAATAAGAAAAGAGGTGAGGAAAAACAGAGAGAGAGTGGAGAGGTGCAGAGTATGGAAGAGAAGTGTGAGAGAGGAGTGTAGAGAAATATGAGGAGAGCTGAGGAAAAACAGAAATGAGAGAGAAGAGGTGCACTGTATATGGAAGTTTGAGAGAGGAGATGAGTGTAGAGAAATAAGAGGAGAGGTGAGGAAAAACAGAGAGAGAGTGGAGAGGTGCACTGTATGAGTGAGTGTACTGCCATCTAGTGGTAGAGGAACTGCAGCAGATGACCTGATCAGCTCAAGTATTGGCCAATCAGATCACGTTTGAGCTGAAAATCATTCAATATAGATGCACAGCTGATCAATTCTTCAGACACTAAACATAACATCTTAGTCAATGAAATGCATCTAGTCTAAACTGTGAGAACTAGATTATACTGGTTACCTTCTGAGTGTGGATGACCTCGCATATGCAGGGTTTACAGAAGACGTGGGCACAACGGGTGATGACAGGCTGACGCAGGGAATCCAAACACACGGCACACTCCTCATCCGACCCGGAGCTCAGCACCAGTCGGATTTTACTGATCAGATGCTCACGAAGTTCACCAGGAGAGACAGAATCTGCTGCACAAAACAATAAATACATCATTTTTCAATGAATGACGGTAGCTGTAATGGGAGAAGAACTGAAGAATGTTCACTACAATGACTTTTCTGCTGGAACGGAGCAGATTTGTGTCTTTACCTGAACATTTGTGACCTCTTAAACTTCGCAGAATGTAGTTCTTACATTCAGAGCTTCATTACTTTCATATATTCTAAGATCTACACAGAAATGATGAGTCATATGAAAGCTGAAACCCTCTTCTTTCGACTCACATTGTTTATTTCTGACTCTTTTGCACTGGAAATGAAAGATTTTGTTTAATATAAACTCGTATCTTTTTAAAATAAGCATTAAAAAAAGGGTTTAAAGTGTTAATTTTTGGTTTTCAGGACTTCATTACTGATGATTGAGTTCCAAACAAACAAAACTGAGCACTCAGTTTCTGGTCTGTTGGAAGAGCGACCTCTTGTGGCACAAATGTGAGTTGTCAGATGAACCTACATAATGTCTCTTCAGTGCTGCGCAGCCTGATACCAATTATTTCTGAGACTTAAAACTAAAAGCTCTACATTTTTTAGTGTTTAGCAGTAAACTGTAAACATAGTGATTATTAAACTGCAACACATTTTCTGGTCATCTGAAGGGCTCTTGTACAAAAAACAACTTTGCACTGATTACATGAAATTTCTAAGATCCAGACATGCAGATTCAGATGGAAAATCATCAAAAATTCAATGGAGGTTAAAAGTCCATACATGGTTACTTTGAGTGAAGTCAATTCCACTTCAAATACATTCATTACAACAGAATCTCATACAGATTCACAAACTAAACATAGTGAATGTTTCGTCCCAATGACAGGAAAGGTAGTGAGACT